>PYAF01001225.1:363111-434514 GCA_007407185.1 Glycine tomentella | reverse complement strand
GAAATGATTACCTTTTTAACAATTAATAAAAAAACAATTATCTTATTAACATTACAAACATGTTCTTCATAAAAAAATCATTGAGAGAAGAAAGTTAAAAGTTGTTTCATTAACATTAGAAAACAACATAATTGATCATTATTTTTTATTATAAATTGTTTTTGGAAAAATAGTTGTTTTTTCAAATTCATTTAAATAGAACAAATATTATTATTTTTAAAATAATTTGAATCAGTCAGACTTTTTATTTTTTAAATAAAGATATAATCTAATTTAATGTTTATGAGAGAGAAGAAATGATTGATAATTTAATGCTTAGAGGAGATTATTTGAAAATTTAATGTTAACAAAAACAGAGATGAGAAAAAATAATTATTTCAAAATTGAATAATAAATTATTACAACATCCTTAAATTAAATTTATTGACATTGGTTATTTTTTCAAATATTTATTATATTGGTTGCTAGTACATTCATACTAAAAAGAATGGTGTGAGTGCATTAACATTCCCTTTAATTTTTCATATTTTTTTTACATTAAGGGCCCGCTTTCAGTGTTTGAATAATTTCAAAACTACATGAGTCTAAAACTACATGAGTCAGGTGATGATATTCTTCTTTTCTTAATATATACAACACAATTTCTAACATGCCAAATAAGATATAGGAGTGCAAAAAGCAACAACTCTTATATATACACAAAACTGTGGTATTTTCTTCCTTCTACCAATTACAAACAGTTGCTGCCATGCAATGAAATCCAAGAAATGAAATATCATACCTATTCGCTGCATTACAGTGCTAAAAATAATTTCAAAAAGGAACGTTAAGAAGATAATATAATCTTTTGGTTCTCCTCGACCTGCAAGCATAGAGCAAACTTGTTATACGTACACAATAACCCAAAATTTCTTTAGCTCTCTTTCATTGTAATTTTCCGGTGAAACACTCTCCTAGCAAATATTGAGATTTTCGTTAGGTTATATCAGTTCCAAACTAAGCAACTCCAAGAAATCATGCATCCGTGTGTTAGATTCAAAAACTCTATAAACTACATCAGATTACATTTCTCCCTTACCATGAACCATGCATGTATAAATTAATTCATTTCTAATATAAAGTAGTCTTTTCTTCCTAGTGATATTTGATGGCTTTGCATTAAGAATACGTTGTCAAACCTACTTTGCCTGAAGTAATCTCCCATTCTCCCAATATAGAGAAAGTGAGAGGAATTATTCTTTGAAATCTAGACTTCCTTGACCTTTAATGGAGCATATTTGGTCTCCAATTAATTAAGCAATAACATTTCTCCTACCAACCATAAAAGGTTATCGCAAATATCCCCTACCTTTACTAAAACTACCTAAGGTATACGAAAGACAACCCAAAATCTTACTATACTAGAGAGCTAAGTCTAGCAATTCAGATATATCGGCATATATAGCTCAATTTTGTACCCGCCCATTGTTGGATATGGTTCACCTCGGCTCATATTTGTGTTGACATTGTAATTGTGGTAGAGATAACAAAGGGCTTAAGGGCATCTTAGCGTATGTTTTAAGTGTGTCTTAGAGTAAACGTATATAAAATTAATTAAAAACTTAGAATCAATTAATATAAACTCAAGCATGTGAACGTTGAACACCAAAATTATGTTAACTAGTATTTTAATGTAATTTTGAATTATTTAATATGATATTAATTATGCACTCATTTTTAATGCTAAAGTAAGAGCATCTATAATGCATAACCTCATAAATGTGTTATTTATTTGAATTTTGTATGTCTTATAATTTCACATATATTTAAACACTCCACAAAAATTCACTTCTTCAATGTTAAAGTTATTAAAATATGTGTATAACTTCATTTTACACATCCTACAATGTTTGAAAAAATATTATTTATGATATAAAAATGTTTGAGTTTTGTTAATCAATACACTTAAGACATTAGTTAAAAAATAAAATAACAAAACACATACTATAAAAATTATAAAATAACACAAAAAAATTATAAACAATATAATTTTACATATTCTAATAATATTAGTTAACATTTATCGGTGTTTTAAGCAACAGTTATTTTAACAATATAATTTTACATATTTTACAATTCCATAACATCTGTTTCAATTAAAAAATATTAAACAACTCATAAAATTCCATTGAAAATACTCTCCCAACATTATGTTTTTGAAAACATATGTTAAAGGCTACTAATTAGTAATACAAATATGCACTTATTAATCAAAGTTTGACATTTTTTTAAAAGACTTGTAGTGGAATCTCCGGGTATCTAACCTCAAAGGAGCTCAAACTACTTCATTATGCTAACTAGCTGGATGTTATCGATCGTCTCCATATCCACGTACACTTACAAGAAAAAGTTAACTTTTATAACAAAACAAAAGAAGAATAGAAAATTAACTTTTTGATAGTTTTTTTTTTTTTTTTATAATTATCTGCAATATAGACATATCAACAAACTCTTCCTAGACCCAGACAAGAGATATTAGTTACAAACTCTTTAATATTCTCTTTTTAATATTTTTTTATTAGATATTTTTTAAAATTATTAATTTTTGTGGATTTCCTTTATCATTTAGTGACTCTTTCTCCAAATTTAAAAATAAAACTCACAAAAATTGATAATTTTTAATAAACTCAATTATATTAATAGTGTTAAAAAAACATAAATTTATCTAAAAAAATAAGATGTTTAACGCATAGGTATTTGATGATTCAGTAGCAAGATGTAAAAGTACCAGGTGTTTCATGTTCATAATAAATAATAATAAATAAGTACGGTGAAATATAATTAATTATTTTTTAGAGGAATTGATTAATTTTTATAGTTAGCATAAATTAGTTTTTCTTTTTATATTTAAGATCACATGAAGTGATTAATTAAAGAAATAAAAAATATATTAAAAAGTTACATAATAATTTTTTATAGTATTTATATTTCTTATTATCTTTATCAAAATCTTAAATATCTTATAATATAAAATGAATGAAGTATATTTATATTAAAACTTTTACTAATACATTTTAATTGTAGAAAATCTTGAATTTACTAATGCTATTTTTTTTAATGAATGTAGCTCATCTTATCCAGGCATGTAGCTGTGTGTTTTTGTCCAACAATGAATGAGGAGAGAAGGGAATGATAAGTGCGAGTCCCAATACTCGTTTTACTCTGTTTCATTCTCGAGCCCTGTGTTTGTTCCCGCAATTCACTACCTATCCTCTGCAACTTTATGCGCATAATATACGATGTACTAATATACTATACCCATCATATGCATTTTATACTCAAATAAAAAAGACACAGATTTGATAGTCACCTCTCCAAACTTGGTTCTTTTTGTATTAAAAAAATAAAACAAATTAGATAAATTATAATAAGAAAAATATTTGATTGAGATCCATTATACTATGAAAACTTAGGGTGAGAAAAATATAAATATTATAAAATTTATGATATAATAAGAAGAAAAATAGAGAAAAATAAAAAGTATTGATAGCATATTTTAAATAAGTAATTATTTGTATATTATTGTTCTTATAATAAAATTATTTTACATTTTTTATGATAATTTTCTAAGTGAACGGTTTATTTAATAATTAGCACATTTTTTTCTAGCATATATTTACATGTTTTGTAAAAAAAAAATAGTATATATACTTACAATGTAAATAACTTGTATATTGTTAGACAATAGTAATTTGGTTAACTTTTACCATCACTGTTGGGTTTACTTTACTCTTTATACCTTAAATATATAGCTTATTTTCATTACTATTTTAAAAGTTATTTCTCATTTGGTTTCTAATTGATTTTATACTATTAATATATAAAAATTAAACTCTATTTTTAAATAAAACAATGTCATACCTTTTTATTTTATCCTCTACTAAAGATATTCGTGGGAGGAGTTAAGATAGATTAACCTATTTTTTCATTGACCTAAAAACTTGTTAGAATCAATTTAATGAACCTAAACCCGATAAAACTTGATAATTGAAATAAGATCTAGTCAACCTAATTTATTGGAACAACATATTAATCTTAAAATTATGTATAACTAAAATATAAAATTAAAGAAAAATATAACTAGATTAAGATATATTTTGGAACAAACATTTTATGATAAAATGATATAGATATAAATTCAATATCATTTTAATAAATATTATTTATTAAGTTAAAAATTTATATTATAAATATATATATTTTAAAATAATATATAACATTAGAAATAGAAGAGTTAATAACTTAAATATGTCCTCAAAATGTACCGAGTCTATTTTCCTACACCCGCATTAATCAATAGTTCCTTTCAGCCAGACAGGTTATTAACAGTAACACCCCTACCTCTTAGCAGTTTTTTCTATTATCTTTTATGATAAATATTTGTATTTTAAAATTAAAAATATTTATTTTTCATTTAATACTTACTGTAAAAGATAATAGTAAAATTTATAAGACGATGAAGTAAAAGGATCCAGAATTATTCTGTTACAAGTGAAAATTATTCAAGTAATAATAATTTTTATTTTTTAATTAGGTGATTCGGTTTAAAATTCAAATCCTAATTAAATTTTGGATATAAAATTGTGTTGTAAAAAAAAAGACTTTTTGTGTGCTCAACATTTAAAACAAAAATTTGTGATTATTTTTAACAAAAATAAATATCATGATTAGACAAAAAATGCTTTAAAATTCAGAAAAGATATACCACTAATCCCAAAGTTACCTAACTCTCTTGTTGGCAAGGAAACCAAGTCAATTCCAGCAAGAGTGATGATGGCCTTGTTTGTATTGCAAAAGAAATTCCATTTGTGGCAAACTCTGTCTTCTGCTCTCTCATCCTATGCACCCAAACAGAGAGGCACAGAAAAAAAAAAAAAAAAAGCGGCTATGTGTAAGTAACACAACACACACATATGTCCAGCAGTTTTCTTTCTCCCTTCCTTCACTTGGGTAATAATCAACCCAAAGGAATGAATGCTTCTGCTTCTGTTTCTTTTCTGTTTCTGTTTAGAGTTTCTCCCCCAAATTTTTGCAGAGAGAGAGAGAGAGAGAGAGAGCAATGCTAAGGGTAATTGTGGCACAAGGTCATTGTCAGACAGAGCCATAAATGAAAGGGTGCGCGCGCTTTGGCTTAGCTAGCTTTTCATTGGAACAGAAACAACAACCACGTGAAATGGTAGTAACAAGCAAGTCAATAATAATAATATGCTCAAAAGATTTGGTTTCTTTCTTCCCACTCTACCACTCAGTCCCATCAAAATTGAATGAATGAATGTTTAACTTTTTTCTTTTTTCTCTTTCAAAAAACAAACAAAACTTTACCACATTCCCTTCCAATTCGGAGCAGAGTGCCCCTTTTTTGGGTGCCCGAAATTCTGACTAAACCCAACTCGGGCAAGTAATCCAAAGCCTGCTCCTCAGTAACAACGATCACATGACACTCTGCCTCTTGGCCCCACCCTTCCTCACTTCTCAACTTCCCATTAACAGTAATATTACGGATAACGTTGGGTGTCTCTCAATCTGTCAATCAATTACTTTTGACAATAATCTTGTTTATTAGTACTGATACAATAAATTTTTTTTATATAGTACAAAATGAATACATTTTTTTCGGTTAAATAAAATATTTCAACATGTAAATATAATGACATTTGATATCACTGTGACAATCATTTATATTACACATAACGTGTTTTATATCATTTTCATTTTTAAAATTCAGTAAACTAACCTTACGTTCACGATTTAATTTGATTGATTCACTCAAATTTAGCCATTTATGGTTACTTGTATCATAAACAAACTCATTCATTTCTTTATCCTCGTTATCCGTGTCATTAGCAGTCTCGTGATAAAAGTAACGTGAAGCAATGTTAGTGGTATTAATCTTCACAAATGATTTTTTCGTCTTGAATTCTTAACTAAGCTTCCAAACTTTTTTCCTCTATTCCCTGGCTACCTCATCTCTCAGGTTCATTAGTTTGTCACGTAATAACTCCACTAATGGTTTCACCTAATAACTTTCTGCTCAAGTTATTGCTTACAAAGAAATTAAAAAAGTTGCATATTATATTATATGTTAGGGTGTTCATCAACCCATGCAAACTGCGGTTACTGAATCGAAAAACTGATAACCAAAATAATCGACAATCGAAAAATCGAAAACCAAAAATAGAAAATTTTCACTGGATTGAAACGATTTTCATCCAATCCAAACCGATCCAATTATAAATTTTACCTTACCCTTTACTTACTTGTTTGTTTTTGCTAGATACTATTTATTTTAATAAAAATAAGTCTCATAAGTTTTATTTTTAGACTTTTTAAAAAATTAAAAATCGATCTAATCCAAACCAAAAATAATTGAATTGGATTGGATCGGATTTAAAAAAATTTAAAACTGAATAAATGATCAAATGACTAAATCAAAGGGATTGGATCAGATGATTTTTTCTTCAAAATCGATCCAATCCAGACCGCATACACCCCTATTATATGCAACCAATGTTACGAGGAAAATCCACGTTTTATCATTTAAATATTATAGCTGTGATGTTCAGAGATTTTCAAAGTGTCCAAATGTTATCTAAAACAAAAGCAGGCGTCTTACCGAGAAGGATAAAGAAGCATGAACACACTTACCTTATTAGACATCTTAAGAGAGAAATAAAGAGAAGAAAAAAAGTATAAATATAATAGGTAATTAATATCATTCGATAAGAAAAAGAAAAAAATGACAGTCTAATATATATATGTGTTTATGATATATGAGTGTCTATAAAATTATTTTTTGAAGTGAATTGATTTGTTTGAAAGTTTTTATTTTTTATAATTGAATTTTTTTATCTAACATAAAAATTATTTAAAGTTACTTCAACTCAAAATCAATTCTAAATTCAAAATCAATTCTAAACATAGAATTAATTTATCAAAGTTAAATCAAACATATAAAAATTTACATAAGATCATATTAATTGATATTTCAGTGTAAATTATCAAAGTAATTATGAAGAATCCAATATAAAATTAAACATGCACTTAGGCTTATATTTTATATTTATGGAGTTGTCTAACTTAATCCAAATAAACATAGAATTAAACAATCCCTAATAGATGATTGGTGCAATTATCTGTATGCTTAATAATGACTAATGCAATTTTTTAATTACACCAAGCATTTATCATTAGATTGTTTAATCTCATTTTTATTTAGGATATTTAATAACCCTTATATTGAAAATTAATTAAAATTTACTGGAAATATTGAAAATTAATTTATTGTGACATAAAATTTATAGCTTAGATTAGTCGCCCATTTCAAAGATATTTAGTGATTCAAAATTAATTATACCAAAATCAATTCTATTTAACTTTAAAATAGTCGAACCTTTTCTAGGTTTATATTATTATATACGCAATCATTACTGCTAGATGTTTGTTTTAGTTATTGCTATGGTGATTTTAGATGAGCATATCCCCATTCAATATCCAGTGAATATGTAGGACGAAGCCGAATTTAGTCCCACATCTCAATTTGTACCATTCTAAATCAATTTGACGTCCCATTTTTTTTTTTCGTTTCGCTTTCACAATCATATTTTCCCCCTACAAATATGTCAATTTTTAATATTAATGCAAATACAATTTGACCTCTCTCCATGGTATGGTAAAAAGTAAAAACCACACTACACGATAATTATGAGTTCAAAAGTAGTTTTTAAGAACCAAACATGAAGCTGCATTGTGCATTATAGCTTTTGATACAGTAAAATGTTATCTTTATTCTTTTCAACCCTGGCATTTTCTGTGATCTGTTAGAAGTTAAGATTGCACTATGCATCATATAAAACGAAATGTTAAAGCAATGATATATACATAAAAAAATATTCTTCACAAATTTTATGTGTTATCGTTATACCATTAACTTTTATATTTTACGAACAAAAAAATCACTTTTATGAGTTTAGTTTACTAACTTTTCCCGTATATGAGGGTTGAGTTAGCTCCTCTGATCTCAGATCTGAGAAGTTTGCACATGTCTGAGCAAGTAACAATTCCAGAGTTGCTTATATTTTACCAGTGGCATGTCTGTGTGTACTGCTCCGATTGCATATTAAGGTTAGTATCCTTCTTATGGAAATTCACCTTGTGTAGTTAACACAGCAGATATTATTGAGATTCCAGCAGTACAATATTTTAACTAATTAATGGTCGGTTAGTTCAAGTTATGTATGTAAGATTTTCATCAAGCAACAAGCAATTATAAAGAGAATTAGTCCTATCTTGTTATAAAAAGAATATTCAATATAATATAGTGTTGGAACCCAACATATAGTTTGGATGGCCTTATAATTAATTATATATCTATATATATATATATATATATATATATATATATGCTGGTTACAACTTACAAGTAACATTTAAATTTGTGGTAATCTCTCTTTTGATTCAATTCCAAGTTACAAATGTTAAATGTATTGTCAGAATAGCCGAACGTAGGACCACGAAATATTAATTCACCTAAATATGGGACTCATTTGATTTACTTGATTACTTTGCTGAGACTGGTCCATGAACATATGTGTAGTGTGGGGTGAAGGAGCACCACTTATATCTTTCCTGAATCTATTTGTTGAGAAGAGTGGAACAAGTACCACATTTTCATCAAGAAATGCTATAATACTTTGAGAGAAAAAAACAATTAATTAATTAATTTTTAACTGAGAACGCATTAATAAAAGCTTTTATGTTTGTTTACTTCAAGTGATCGAGCTCAAAGCGTGGATTCGAAAACCATAATATAATTGGATGTATATGTACAAATGATGAATTAATAAAAAATCAATCTTATAATTGTTTTTATTTGTTTTTCACAGGCATTTTCTTTCAAAAAGAATCCTATAATTGTGAAACGATTGAAAACTAAACTTATCACCTCTCCCAACAGAAATTCAAATATTAATTAATAGTTTGTCATGAGAAAATAATCCCCTATGCTAGACCCAATCTTTGTTAATATTAGCTTCATATATATTTTAAATGTATATAAAACCTTATGAAAGAGTGAACTACCTTTTTTGGGTAGGCATGGCAAGCTCTTGTTCTGTATATATTGAAAGGCTGATTAGTCAAAGGGTGCCATGTGTTCTACAGAAATTTTCCTTGACTGTAGGGTTCCTGTATGATGTTAATTAACCAAGCTTTGCCCTCATCAGAATGCTTTACGAACAGAAAGTGGCCCTTGTTGCTGACTTCACTTCCCCATCTAGCTAGGTAAGGACCAAATCCAAATTCCTATACATAGCAACAAATACCACTTGACTTTGCCTTCTAATAATGGATATATCCAAAGAGAAATAGAAGATAATTTTTTCTATTCAAAGGAAATTAATAGCAATAAGCATAATTTTAAAAATCGGTTAAGTGATTAACTCGGTCGACATTAGATTGTTGGATTAGTGGTTGAACCGGTAGGTCGCTAATTGATCCGTATAATTCGATTTGTAATAAAAAAAATATAAAAATTTTATACCTGACTTAAAATCTTTCTCCCGATGCATTAAAATTTACAAGTCTCAAAAAACACAAACAAAATATAAAGAACAAAAGTTAAAAAAATGACTACTATCTCTAACCTTTAACATCAAAGGCATCAACAATAATATATATCAATATCTATACTAAAATGAAACACATTAATGTAGATTATAAAATATAAAAATTAATCTAAATTTCTAAAGTTCCAAACAACAGTTTTAAAAAATGATTTGGGACCACAATTTCACCTGCAACTCAATCGCAATTATGGTTACTTCTAAATCAATTTAACTAAAAAAATGCAATTGCAGTCACAAAAAATGCTCAACAATGAATGAAAAGATCAATTTAACTCAAAATCACATAAAAAATAAAAGAAAAAAAATGAAAAGGCAAAAAATAAATTAGTTGGACTCGCTTGCAGCTCTGGACAATGTTGCAGATGAATTAAGTGAGCCTAACAAGGTGGCAGTAGCATGACGCCATGAAGAGAGGAAGGAAAGAGAGGTTGGCGAGAAAAGTAGCGACATAGAGCAACTAAGTGAGACTGCAAGAGGAAGAAAGATAGATTGATAGGATTTCTAAAATTAAAATGAATTCGAATTGAAATTACGTTGTTGCGACTAAAACAAAAAAGAGATAAGTAACATGATTTGAGTTGACGAGTCATTGATTTGATCACAAATCTAACCCGATTAATCCGGGTTAAAAGCACACCCATTCTAACCACTGGATCACAATTAGATTGGTCGGACCGACTGAGTCGGTGCAAGTGTTACAACTTTGCCAAGTAGTTAGTAACAGGTAGAAACTAGTAATGAAGAAATAAAACTTTGTGAAAACAATAGCGCACTTGAGAATCTTACACGTAGTTGAAGTAATTTTCATTCATGAACAATTATCAACACCTTTGTATTGAAAGCTTACCTAAAATTTCGCAACTTTAAAGGCCGGTTTTGAATATTGCAATTACATTATAGATGCATGACTGGTAGTGTTATAAAACGTCATAATTAAATACTGGTGTGGTGGGTTAGTCATTTGTCAATGCCCCCATCATAAATCAAGCTTAAAGGCCTCTGTTGGGAACTTTGACTGGCCAAAGTTTATGCCAACTGAACTAAAATACAATTACTTAGTTAGTGCCTTGTCGACTAATTATGCTGTGACAAACATACTGTCTTTAACCTATTCTTCTAAAGTAAAGGGTCTCTTGATAACGAGTACTCACGGATACTCGATCGTTAGAAAAGTCTAGTAAAATGTATTGGGTTATTAAAATATTAGAAGTTACACATTTAAGAATAAAGAGAATAATTATTTTAAGACGTACGTATAAAACTCCTTAATTTAGCATACTCGTTATATACTATTATTTTATGAAATCCAGCTTATTATATGACTAATCATATATGTGGATAAAACAAAGAGAAGAACTTGAACTCACCCTTAATATCCATAATTCTCTTAGTTCTTACTTTGAAACGCTGTTGCCCTATGATAATCTTCCAAAGGTGCCCCAAAAAATACAGATGGAAAGTTGTTATCTGAACTTCAACTCCAATATAACCAAGAAAATCTTCAACAGCATTTGAATTTCCTCCCACACACACACACACAAAATGAAGCAAATAAATTAATGGTTCCTGTGACCATGGTTCCCGAAAACACTTTGTAACGAATAAGTTTAGGAGGCCAGACTATAAATACAGATATATTATATACCATAGTCAAATGCATTTGATCAACATTAATAAACAGTTCAAATGCTGTGTAATGAATGTATATCTGTGTCATACCTATATACACTCGGATATAGTGTTGTCCTGCTACTCTTGTCATCAACATTCATTCCATAATGCAATTTAATTTTTCTCACCACAAAACGTGTAGGTCATGCGTGAGGTACAATAATGCCCCAGTTAGTTTGGATCATTCTGTGAAGTACAATAATGCACCAATTAAATGAGTAAGCATGAGCCATCTCCTAGCTTGTGTAATCTAATTGATCAAAAGGGTAAGATGATTATAAAAATATATATAAAAATCAACAACAGAAAAAGAAGTTGGAATAAACAAGTAGTGACAATCTCCGGGCCCAATGTTTGTTAAGATTAGAACTTCAATCAGACCAAACCCATAAAAAAGGGGTTTCCAAAAAGAACATATGTATGACCTATGGTTGTGTCCCATACGTACCATTCCTAGTGTCCTGCCCCACAACTTGCAGATTTGTGAAACCATTGGTCAGGTTGTGTGTGTAAGGAAGAATACACTAATTTGAATCATATGCATATATTTTAAATCAAGTTCCTGATCTATATATAACTATAACTGTTTAGGAACAATACACATACTTCATTTAATTAAGAAGGTATTTATATATTGTAATAGTAACATGTCCATATCATATGCACTAAGAGGGGGGGGGGGGGGGTTGAGAATCTTTTCTAGGTCATCAAATTGATTGTTATGGTTTTCAAAAGTATATGGTATCATTTTTGTTATCAAATGTGTTAATGATTATCTTCAACTTAATGTAGGGTCTTTTTTATATCTAGAATCAGTAGCATGCATGTCGCCACACGAGCTTGTCCCCAACAAAGAAATTCCAAACCCTCCAATCATGTAGTTGATTACGTTGCTCACATAAGTATCTTTTTTTAATTATTATTAAAAAAAGGCTTAATTAACTAATGAAAAATAAAAAAGGTTAAGTACATTACGTTAGAAACGACTACTATATGTATTATATTTGATTTTATTATGAGTAGCTTTGGAATTTCCATTGATTTGAAACTGCCTCGATTGGACAGGCAGCTAATTAGTAGCATCCATATATACTATGGTCTCAGTGAATGGTGAAAGTGATGCACCGCCCAAAATAGTAAGATGGCAACATCAACTTTTGCACGAACCACCTCACCCTTCTTTTGATTATTTTATTTTTGGGCTAGTTCGTCAATGCCAATATGAATTCTTTTGTCTCTACTAATGATAGTTGCTTATTCTCAACAAGACATTTAAAAAAAAAATTATATGCATATTCTAAACTTTAATTAATTGTCCCCAAACCTAAGCCTACATATATATGATGAGCACACAATTGTACATGTTCAGAAATGGAACAAAGTTAAGCTATATATATATATATATATATATATATATATATATATATATATATATATGGGGATTCTTTGGACTGGGATCAACTGCCAGAATAGGGAAAAGGAGGCTAGCCACAGGAAACCTAATAATAAGTTGATAACTGATCTATGATGAAATTAAGAACTTTAGTGTAGCTATGTATTTCTATTATTAGTCATCCTTTTTCTCCTTTCAAAATGTTTGACCTACACTAAAGTAATATGGGGATTCTAACACATTTAAAAGAAGATGCTATCTTCGGTTGTGCTCCCAGTAAATATACTGTTATTTTCGTAGTAACCTTTCAGTTTCAGCGATGAGTAATATCCCTAGCTAATGTCTTATATATGTAGGTCTCCCCTTGGTTACCATTAGGTCACCAGCGCCTATTATTATATGTTAGACCAAAAACAAAGATGTTAGAGAAGAATCTAATCAACTTTTTCATTGGATCAAGCTAGGTTGGAAACCAATGTACCAAAGACCATTAATTAGATATCGCTGTGTCACAGATTCACAACACCACAATGAATTAATCTTCCTCTATATTGGATGTGGGCCATAAGACAAGAACCTTTCTTTTCATTAATCATAGGAAATGACCCATGAAAATGAATAGTGACCTCACCAACAAGGCCTTTATATATGCTCCCCCATCCGATTGAAAGTTCAACTCTTTTAATTTAAAACAAAAATGCAGAGCAAAATAACAAAATTTAATAAAAATTGAAATGTGATAGTTGAGAAGCATTAAATTTACTTACTAAATATTTCTAATTAATTAGAAAATATGTAAAATGATTATTTTATTTTAAATATAATGAGGACTTTCTTTTTAACGAGTTTTTAGTTTTTCCTTAAACAATATCCTTCGGATATTTATTAGTATTTGCTTATTTTACTTTAATAATTTTAACATAATAAATAAAAATCAATATATTCTGCATTAGTAAATTTTATAAGATGATTTAGTATATTAAAAAAACAATTCTAAAGTTTTCTACTAATCCTCTATTTACTAAAAGAATATGATTTTAATGTATTTATAAGATATTAAATATTTATTTTTATTTAAGATTTTTTATAGAAAATATTAAAAAGATTCAAATATTGTACATGCAAACGTATTTTTTTATGCTAAATATTGTACAAACATATGACACTGCTTTCTAAAATACTGCCCATTAAAAGGAAGAGGGAAGAAGCTAATACATGTGAGACTGCAAGATCCAGTACATTGTTTCGGATACTTGTTATTTAATGATTCCATGATTTCTGACATTATAATTGAATGCATCATGTATGAAACTAACTGTGCATAATTTAGTATGTCTTAATAATATTGTATTTAATTTAGATAAAAATATTTTTTATAGATTTTAATTTTAATACACGCACCAATAGTACAAAGATTTTTACATTATAAAAAATATCTTAAATATGATTTTTGAAGTAATTGTTACAAAAATTAAAAATTATACCATACATGTCAATTTATAATTGAATGACTGTAAAAAAAAAAAGCTCTACTTTATGAGTACATTCTAATTAAATTTGTAAGAAAATTCATAGTGATAATTAAAATAACATGATAAAATAGTCTAATCTTGTTAAATGTTTGTGAATAAAAATTACATTATCAATAGAAAGATTTTCACACTATTAATAAATCATAAAATTATTGTAAGTATGATTTTTAAAGTACTGGCTCTCGTATTATATGAAAGATGGACAACAAACCATGACATGAACCTTATTGGTTTGGTAATAGAAACATGGAAATGACTCGTATTTATTATTCAACGGCATCCTAAAAGTTAGATTAAGAAAGATCACTTGTTTGCCATTTTGTTTTGAGAATTAACTAGTGTAGCTAAGAGTAGTCATTAATCATATTCTTGTCTGGAACAGATTTTACCATCTTTGTCTCTTTTTGTGCAGATCCTTGTGTCCTCACTTCAGTATTCCAAATTCAGTTTGTCCATTGCTTGAAAATTTCGTTTGGTATCTGATTAAGGTCCTTTCATTGTTGCTAATATATTGCCAGATGTACAATCCCTTTTAGAAAGATCAACAACACTCAATGCATTTTGGAATTTTGTCACACCTCATTTGATTCTATTAACTACTTCTAACAATAAGAATAATGTGTCCTTGAAGCCAACTTTTGGAGTGAAGTATACCCATCATCCAAGTCTGCAATAATTTAAATGATCAGTGTTAATTATCATGTACGTTTTTCTTCGTACTACTTGTCTAATTTTTTGGTCAAATTATTATTATTTCTCTGTATGAACATATATCAATAAAGTTGTCATATTTCTCTAGCTTCCTATCCATAACTGTTAATCAGGCCTTTACGGTATATTATTTGGGCCCATTAAGATACACCAAATTTCTTTTGGGCCTGCACTATATTATTACTTTAATAATGGGGTTTCTTTTTCACCTTCTTTTTCTTTTAACTACGCCCCTCGCATCTTTTGTTTTTCTGTTTTTCCAACTGTATAAGTGGCTTTTTTTTTTCGAAGCTCCCGTATAAGTGGCTGGAATCAACATTTGAGAAATTACATTCCTGCAGTATCTAAAATTTTCATACTTTAGAATTAAATTTCCAAAACGATGAAACCAAACAATTTCGTGCGTTTTCAATTTTGATGCATGTATTTTTTTTTTTCATTTTTAGTTTATGTGGGTTACATTTTTTTTTTATTTTAATCATTATAAAATATTTTGTTCGTTTGAGTTTTTTAAATCTTGATCCTGTACGTGTAAACTTATAGAAACTATAAATAAAAAAATTAAATCTTAAAAAAATAAAAAACTAGAAAAATACAAACTTATAAAATTAAAAATGAGCAAAATAGATTACATAAATCAAAATTGAAAAATATCACCTCAGATAGACTAAAATTAAAAAATAATTTATAAAAAAAATACTAACTGGAAAAAAAAATACATATTTAAGGCATTATATATGGATTATATTCCTACCTTAAACATATTTAAGGTGTCTTAACAAATTCCCTACTCCGACTCTTTTGGATCATTGATACTTTCCAACTTCGAACATAGAAACATTAATAATTTTCCTTCTCCTTGTCCATCTTCTTCCACAAACATCATCGATCACTACTTTGCAATTTCACTCCAACAAACACTAATGGCACAAGCTACCAAGTCACGAAACAGCAGGAGGCCATCATCATCATCATCATCATCTTCCTCTTACACATCAACCCTAACAACCCTAATCTTCATCGCACTATGCGTTTTGGGCATATGGATGCTAACCTCCAACACCGTAGTCACACCCAAAACACGCACTGCCATTGATGATAATATCTCCGAAACCACCAACACCGACCTCACCGAAGATACGCCCGAAATCACCACCGCCACAACCACAACAACAAACAACATCCCGGATGATCTTTCTGAAGCCATCACAACCATCTCCGAAGAGCTGCCACGTGAGACCGCCACAAATATACCAGAAGAGTCGTCACATGAAATACACACCAAAATTCAAGACCAAAAGGACGCTACGGTGTTCGGCGACAACCCCGGAAACCTCCCCGACGATGCCATAAAGAATGATCTCAAGAAAGAAACTTCCATTATTGGGAACGAAGCTACAGGTTCCGAAAGCGATCAGAAAGCGAACGAGAGCGAGAAAGAAGCGCAAAACAACATCATCATAGCTCAAGATGAAAAAGAAAACCTAAACACAAAACAAAACACAGAACCTGAGATTGCAAATGTGAGTGAAAATATTCAAGAAGAGGGCACTGGAGGAGGAGACAAGAGCAACAACAACGACGATGACGCGAACGTGCAGCAACTGAGAGAAGACAAAGGTGAGGCAGTGGCGGAGAGAGAGCAAAAGGAAAAAGAGGAGAATGAGAAGAAGAAGAAGAAGAATAGGAAGAAATCAAACAAGGGTTTGAAGAAGGAAGGGGCATCAACAGAAGCGGAAGACGATGAGTCGAGACAGCAGGGAGAGAAAAAGGGATCATCATCAGAGAATGATGAGGTATCATCATCACAGAAAGATGAGGAATCATCATCAGAAGTGGTGCAATTGCAGGATAATTTGAAGTGGAGTTTGTGCAATGTCACGGCTGGTATGGATTACATACCGTGTTTGGATAATGAAAAGTATTTGAAAACTTCGCGCAGAAAGCACTACGAGCATAGAGAGAGGCACTGCCCCGAGGATGCTCCTACGTGCCTGCTGCCACTTCCCAAAGGTTACAAAACACCAATCCAGTGGCCCAGCAGCAGAGATAAGGTGATCAGTTTTTTCTTCTTCTTTGTTATCCACAAATGTTAACTTATTCCATTTTTGCTAGGGTGGGAATTCAAACCATGACCTATCTTTTTTTCTTTCATTTTACTATTAAATCACTCTTATATATCTAGGTGATTATAAGGTGACTTGTTTGAAAGGAGTAGTAAAAATTTAAAATATTGATTCCATGCTTTCAAAGTTTAGATAGATCCTGTTTCATAGGTATTTTGGTTTAATATATTTGAATATCTTAAAATATGAACAGAATTTTAATTCTGATTAGACCGACAAAAAAAAAGTAACTAAAGAAACTGCTATTTAGTAAGAAGGACTACTTGCACGAATCATACGAAATTATTGCAGATTTTTTTTTTTTTTTTTTAAGAGAGGAGCCGGTAATTACTTATATTGGACAAAAATCAAAGGATAGTTAAATATAGAAAGATGATCAATAAAAGGCATTTGTTTCTTTTGTTGCATTTAGCTTTTCGTAAGTTATGCATTTTTCAAGAATTATACATAAGTTTTTTCTTTCCTAAAAATTATTCCTTCAGTTTCATATTCACTTTCCCGAGCTTTAATTTATCTCAAAAGATTTATTATTTTAAAAAAATTCAAAATATGAGTTACTTTTTTTTTCTTACAATATCTTTGTTTGTTAATATCTTATAAAATACTTGATTACTTTAATTAGTATGTTTTAATGCTTTTGATAAAGGTATTCATTCCATAAAAAATAAAATAAAGGTATTTATGACATGCTTTACACAAATAGTAGTGCTATTACATAAATAAAAAGAGAAAGAATACATTCATTGCATTTAATTATAAAAAATGTGTGGGTGAATAGTGCCATTGGGTGGGTATGCGATGATGATGAGTATCTCAAAATTAATGATTAAGCTTCTTTGTGTTTCAACAGATATGGTACCACAACATACCACACACTTTGCTAGCAGACGTGAAGGGACACCAGAACTGGGTGAAGTTGACGGGTGAATTCTTGACATTCCCGGGAGGTGGCACCCAGTTCATTCATGGCGCTCTCCACTACATTGATTTTCTTCAACAGGTAATGTTAATTCGTTACTAGTACATATAACAGTTAGCAATTAAGGTTGTCAAGGATAAAGTCTACATGATCATGAAGTATTGATGGACTTGACAAAAATAATATTTGAAATGTTCTATCATATATTCATAATATGCAAAAATAAATAAATAATACTACGTATAGTATAGTATTAGTATACCATATCTAAGTGCAATATTTTTTCGGGAAGAGAATTTTTTGTCCCTCTAAAATGTGCAATCAGGAATTGGTCCCTCCAAAGTTTTCTGTCCCTCTAAAATTTTAATGTTATTGTTCATCCATTTTTAATTCTATTAATGCTTCTCGTAGACAGATTGAATACAGGTTATTTTTTAGGCATTCGTATAACAATTATAAAAAAAAATAGTGGTGGTGCATGTTATTATAATAGTGGATGAACATAATATATTTACTAACAAAATTAACATATTGGATGAATAATAACATCTTAAAATTTTAAAGGGTTGAAATGGGACGAAATTTTTGGAGGAATCAATTCCATATTTTACATATTTTAGAGACCTAAAATAGAATTTTACATTCTTAAAGTGTTGATCATAATTTCTTCCTGGTAACTGGTAAGTATACGACTGTTGAAAGGAATGGTTGATTGTTACGCAGGCTGAACCAGGTATTGCATGGGGAAAGCACACTAGGGTGATTTTGGATGTTGGGTGTGGGGTAGGTAGTTTAGGAGGTTACCTATTTGAAAGAGATGTTATTGCTATGTCTTTTGCACCCAAAGATGAGCATGAAGCACAAGTGCAATTTGCCCTAGAGAGAGGGATACCAGCCATATCTGCTGTCATGGGTACTCAAAGGTTGCAATTCCCCAGCAACGTCTTTGATCTTATTCATTGTGCACGCTGTCGTGTACCTTGGCATGAAGATGGTAGTTAATCTCACTAATACTTTTACTTTGTTTAAATTTGTCATTCTATGATGTTATTGAGAAATGTGTGAATCTGTTGTAGGTGGCTTGTTGCTTTTGGAATTGAATCGTCTCCTTAGACCAGGGGGTTATTTTGTGTGGTGTGCTACACCTGTGTACCAGACAATTGAAGAAGACGCTGAGATATGGAAGCGTACGATACATTACATTTTTTTAGTTATTCAAAAAGGAACAATTTAACTACTATGCATTTTTGTAGGCTCTAACATCTTGTTATTTTCTTCTAGAAATGAAGGCATTAACCAAGTCCATGTGTTGGGAACTCGTGACCATAAAAAAGGATGCATTGAATCAAGTTGGTGCTGCCTTCTACCGCAAACCCACTTCCAACGAATGCTACGAGCAAAGGGAGCAAAACCAACCTCCAATGTGCAAAACTGATGATGATCCAAATGCTGCATGGTAAATCTCTTCATTCTCTTGAATTTGTAACTGCAATAGGAGCATGGACAGAAATTGTTGCATTATACTATATGTTTTACATATATGAGAAATAAAGGACACTATGACTATTCCTTAATTTTGATTGACCAAATATACTATAAAAAAAATAATACATACATATAGATGTGATACTTTGTGCTAATATACACTCAGAGATAAAGAGCAATGTTGGCGGATGCCGGAATATAGCAGAAGGCCAAAATTCTGTCCTATAGCCAGGCCATTGCAGCCTATGACGTTGCCATAGTGTGCCTCTCCTTTCATAAATTGCCTATAGCGGTTGGCCAAAAATCCACCACGCAATTGCATCATATATAGTGGACATGGCGCCACCATTTAACAATACTAATAAGGAGAAAGCAGAGAAATAAATATAGATGTGACAGAGATGATATAATGTAACAATAGAAAAGAGATAAAGAAAAATAAGAGATAATAATGAAGTGTTTATTCTGTCGCAAAAGACATATATCATTACTGATACATTATATTGCAGGTATGTTCCTCTACAGGCGTGCATGCACAGGTTGCCGACTGAGAAGGTCGAGAGAGGAACTAGATGGCCTGAACCTTGGCCTCGTAGACTGGAAAAAGCCCCATATTGGTTAAACAACTTGCAGGGTGGAAAACAAGTTTCTCATGATTTTGCAACAGACAATGAACGTTGGAAAAACGTTGTAGATGAGTTGAGTAACGTTGGGGTTTCTTGGTCTAACGTGAGAAATATCATGGACATGCGAGCTACCTATGGAGGGTAGGTATATCTCAATCAGCTTGGACTAAAACAATTTAATTTTTTATGAGAAAAAAGTTATAAATTAACATCTAATTAAAGCCTTTTCATTTATGTTATGTTTATTGAATTTTATAAAACTAGTAAATGATGATTTGTGATTGAATGATAATATAAATTTCTTTTACATTATTACTGTATCACTATTAAATTCTTTTTTATTTGTGTCATACCTTTGGTCTTAATAAATCCACCATGTCACCAAAAGTTCTAGCTTAGTTAAATGAATGTAATACATAAGTTATTAGAAATTTTTTGATACATGTCTTCAATTTTTTCAAATAAAAAAAAAAAATTCTCTTGCCTTGATAATACTATTGAATCATTGATCATAAGAGTATATTTATCCAAGTTACTCATTTTTTTTTTTTTTTGACAAACATCAAAGTTACTCAATGTGTATGCAGATTTGCAGCTGCTCTGAAGGATCTTCCTGTTTGGGTATTCAATGTGGTGAACACAGATACTCCTGACACACTTGCTGTCATATATGAACGGGGTCTCATTGGAATATACCATGATTGGTGTGAATCCTTTAGCACCTATCCACGAACTTATGATCTACTGCATGCTGATCATCTTTTCTCAATTCTAAAGAATAGGTAAGCAAATGGAAGTAGTGATCTTTTGAACCTCTTTTTATTTTAATTTTTATGTACAATGAATCATTGTAAACATTTTTAAACGGTAAACCAACTAAAATTTATTGTAGATATGAATTTTAAAGTAGTTATTAATAGAGTCAACAATCTTATTATGATCGAATGGAAGTGTTAATGTATTTAAATTTCATCTTGATCTGGTTTTCTTTTTTTGGTTCAGGTGCAATCTTGTTCCTGTTGTAACAGAGATTGATAGAATAGTAAGACCAGGAGGTAATTTGATAGTCCGTGATGAATATAGTGTCATTGGAGAGGTGGAGGCTTTGTTGAAATCTCTGCATTGGGAAATAACCTCCACAAATCTAGAGGGATTGCTCTGTGGCAAGAAAGGGAAGTGGCGACCTAGCTCTTGAAGTAAATTTGTCTTGATCAAGGAGACAACATTGGTGATGCAATTTAAGATTATGTTTTCAAATAATCTATGCACTAGCAGTGGCACAAGGTTTGGTTTGTCATCGGCTTTCTATGGCACAATGAAAAGGCGTGACACAATTTTTTACTGATGCATAGCATTCAAATACTACCCCAAAAAAGCATGTTGTAATGCACGCACCAACAAAATGAGATTTGCAGTTGTCAACATAAAGTGTCACTATCTTGTTATTATGTTCAATGCTTGAATTCAGAAGAAGCAGTTTTCTACTTCAATAGATTATTTAGCAGGACATTATTTGTTAGTCTTGTACTTAAAAGAAGTTTCAGCTTAATAGAATTGATTTTTAGACAACAGTATTGGTTCTTCTTGTAAAATAACTATTTGTAGACATCTTTGATGTTATCATGACAGGCTAAGTGATGGATGGATGCTTCATATTCACTAAAATAACGAGAGAAGTATTGATTAAATTCACATATTGTGGACGTTAAACTTCATGTATTTCCTCTTCAAGAAAAAAACTTCCTGTATTTCAAATTCATCACTTTGATTGCTTCAATGATTCAGATTATGTAAATTCTGCTGTACTTATCTTCAGCTGGTAAGGGATCTTCCTTAGAGATACCCGATTTAATCTTCCATAAAAAAAAAGGATGTCCATTGAATTGAATATATTTTGGCACCAAATCATAACATAATTTACATATACAAGAGGAAGAGAATCATAAGAGTTTCCAAATTCCATAAGCTATAATAATCCTCAAGAAATAACAAATTCTTAAGTAAATATATAATCATTGGAGACACCCATTGAATTCAACACGGTCTTGGCATCATCTAATAACTCAATCTACATATTAAATAATTTTGCATAGAAGAGAATTCTATACAAGTCCCTGGAAACTAAAAACTCCCAATTATTTATATAACATTCACAGGTTATCCAATTTACCCATAAAACTCCCAATTATTTATATAAACATTCACAGATTATCCAATTTACCCATAAAATTCCAAATTATTTATATAAACATTAACAGGTTATCCAATTTACCATAAGTATTGAATAAGAGAAGTATGTAAAATGCTAATGGTATATCAAATGGAATAACGTGCTCATGTTAGGTGTTATATTTAATAGGTTAAATTGCAATTTTGGTCCCCCTAAAATTTAAACAAAACATTTGATCTTTCTGATTTTAAAAATTGACAATTTTGGTTCATCTATCAAATTTCTACTATTAACTATTAGTTTATAAACATTGACCAACTAATCGCTTATGTATTTGTTATTAACAATTAACTGTAATTAATAAAATTATTAAGTTAATTTTAATAGTTCTGTACCTCATTTTGTGACCTCTAAAAGTAACCCCAGACTAGCTCCTACTCATCCTCTTCCTCACCAAAACCACACAAAAATTCAAAACAAAAAAATAAGTTCCATACATTATTGATGGGCATTAGTTGAAGGATGATTAAGAGATTACGAAGCTGGGTTACAAAAATTTACAAAAGCAAACATTAGTTGAAGGGGGGTGCGATTCGTGAAAGAGATTAAGAAAGATGAATGAAAGGTTTGATTCCATACGTTATTGATGCGATAAGGAAACCAAAGCCTGGGCACAAATCCCATTCACATTCAAATAGCTTAGAAAGTAGCTATCATTTTTTATTGGGATTCAATTTCTTCAACCACAGCAGAATTCAAAACCAAAAAAGTAAGGATACTAGATTTAATCATCCATAAAAAAAAAAGATTTCCATTGAATTGAATATAATTTTGTACCATATCATAACATAATTTACATAGAGGGAAAAAATCGAAAGAGTTTCCAAATCTCAAAAACTATAATAATCCTCAAGAATTAATAAATTCTTAAGTACATAATCCTTGGAGACACATTTAAATAAACATAGTGTGGGCATCATCTAATAACTCAATCTGCGTACTCAATAATTTTGCAGAGAAGAGAATTGTAGGAGTTCCCGAACCCCCAGAACTATACAAGTCCCCGGGAACTAAAAACTCCCAATTAGTTATGTAAGCATTAACATGTTATCCCATTTACCCATTAGTATTGAGTAAGAGAGTATGTAAGTAATGCTAAAATAAAATGCCAATAATGGCATCTCAAATGGAACAACTCAAGTGAGGTGTTATATTTAATATCTTATAATATTTCACAAATTTCTACATTAATGTATCTTTTATATTTATTACTTATCTTAATTTCAACCTAATATATTTCTATGTTAATTGTTAAATGAAAAAAAATTAATTTAAAATAAATAAAAAAGCAATATGTCGAAGTTTGAACCAAATTCCCATATTAAAGAATAACAAAGAAAGAACATCATGCCACATTTTAATAATGAAATACCCAAATTAAAGTTGTGAAATTACAATGTGAATTGCTATATAAAAATAAAAGAGAGACCCGATTAAACATACTCGATTTAATCTTCCATAAAATAAAAGGATGTCCATTGAATTGAATATAATTTTGCACTATATCATAACATAATTTACATATACAAGAGGAAGAGAATTGTAATAGTTTCCAAAATCTAAAAACTATAATAATCCTCAAGAACTAACAAACAAATTGAATCTACATATTCAATAATTTTGCAGAGAAAAGAATTGTAGGAGTTCCCGAACCCCAAGAACTATACAAGTCCCCGGGAACTAAAAACTCTCAATTTTTTATGTAAGCATTAACAGGTTATCTCATTTACCCATAAGTATTGAATAAGAGACATACGTAAGTAATGCTAAAATAAAATGCCAATAATGGCATCTCAAATGGAACAACTCAAGTGAGGTATTATATTAAATATTTTATAATATTTTGCAAATTTCTACATTAATGTATCATTCTTACATTAAACAACTCAGTAATTTACCTTTTAGAAAAGAAAATTATCAAAGCTTCTTAAATGACTCCACAAAGTATCTTACTCTTTTATATTTTATTATATATCTTAATTTCGACCTAATATATTTCTATGCTAATTGTTAAATAAAAAAATTACTTTAAAATTGAAAAAAAAGCAATATGTTGAAGTTTGAACCAAAATTGTCATATGAAAGCACAACATAGAACGAACATGATGCCACATTTTAACAATGAAATTGCAATGTGAAACAATATGTAAAACTAACAGAGAAACTCGATTAAAGATACTCGATTTAATCTTCCATAAAAAAAAAAAAAGATGTCCATTGAATTGAATATATTTTTGCATCATATTATAACATAATTTACATATTCAAGAGAAAAAGAATCGTAAGAGTTTACAAATCCCAAAAATTTTAATAATCCTCAAGAACTAACAAATTCTTAAGTAACTATATAATCATTGAAGACACCCATTGAACTAAACAAAGTCTTGGCATCATCCAATAACTGAATCTACAAATTCAATAATTTTGCAGAGAAAATAATTATAGGAGTTCCCGAACCCCAAGAACTATACAAGTTCCCGGGAACTAAAAACTCCCAATTGTTATCCCATTTACTCATGAGTATTGAGTAAGAGAAGTACGTAAGTAATGCTAAAATAAAATGCCAATGACATCTCAAATGGAACAACTCAAGTGAGGTGTTATATTTAATATTTTATAATATTTCACAAATTTCTACAATGATGTATAATTTTTCTTACATTAAACAACTCAATAATTTTTCTTTTAGAGAAGAAATTCACCAAAGCTTCTTAATTGACTCCACCATGTATCTCTTTTATATTTCATTATTTATCTTAATTTCAACCTAATATATTTCTATGCTAATGGTTGAATGAAAAAAGTTACTTTAAAATTTAAAATAAATAAAAAAGCAATATGTTGAAGATTGAACCAAATTCCCATATAAAAGCATAACAAAGAAAGAACGTCATGCCACATTTTAACAATGAAACTCACAAATGAAAGTTGTGAAATTGCAATGTGAAACGCTATATAAAAATAACAGAGAGAAACTCGATTAAAGATACTCGATTTAATCTTCCATTAAAAAAAAAGGATGTTCTTTGAACTGAATATATTTTTGCATCATATCAGAACATAATTTACGAGAAAAAGAATTGTAAGAGTTTCCAAATCCCAAAAATTATAATAATCCTCAAGAACCAACAAATTCTTAAGTAACTATATAATTATTGGAGACACCCATTTAACTAAACACAACCTTGGCATCATCTAATAATTGAATCTACATATTCAATAATTTTGCTGAAAAAAAGAATTGTAGGAGTTCCCGAACCCCAAGAACTATACAAGTTCCCGGGAACTAAAAACTCCCAATTATTTATGTAAGCATTAACGGGTTATCTCATTTACTCACGAGAATTGAGTAAGAGAAGTACGTAAGTAATGCTAAAATAAAATGCCAATGACATCTCCAATGGAACAACTCAAGTGAGGTGTTATATTTAATATTTTATAATATTTTACAAATTTCTACAATAATGTATAATTCTTCTTAGATTAAACAGCTCAGTAATTTTTCTTTTAGAAGAGAAATTTATCAAAGCTTCTTAATTGACTCCACCATATATCTTACTCTTTTATATTTTATTATTTATCTTAATTTCAACCTAATATATTTCTATGCTAATTGTTAAATGAAAAAAATTACGTTAAAATTTAGAATAAATAAAAAGCAATATGATGATGTTTGAACCAAATTCCCATATTAAAGCATAAGAAAGAACATGATGTCACATTTAACAATAAAATTCCCAAATGAAATTTGTGAAATTACTATGTGAATCACTATATAAAAATAACAGAGAACTTCAGTTAAAGGTACTCGATTCAAACTTCCATAAAAAAAAAAAAAAAAATAGATGTCCATTGAATTGAATATATTTTCCTACCATATCATAACATAATTTACATATACAAGAGGAAGAGAATCGTAAGAGTTTTCAAATCCCAAAAAGTATAATAATCCTCAAGAACTAACAAATTCTTAAGTAACTATATAATCATTGAAGACACCCATTGAACTAAACGCAGTTTTGGCATCATTTAATAATTCAATCTACATATTAAGAATTTTGTAGAGAAGAGAATTGTATTTGTAGGAGTTCCCGAATCCGAAGAACTATGAGAGTCCTCAAGAGTTAACAAATTCTTAATTATCTATATAAACATAACAGTATCCCATTAACCCATAAGCCTAGAGGTAGGAATGTAAAAATAAAATGCTAACTACTAAGGGCACAGAAACCCTGCCGGACAACCACTCTTGCGGATATAAGCATACTCTTAATATTCATTCCTCAAAATTTAGTCTCCTCTAATTTTCACCATTTAATATTTTTCATTTTTAATTTTGAAAAATGATGCGTATACACCTAGGATTCATTAAATAATTAAAGAAACTCAAGTTAATTTTATTCTCGCAAAATTTCAACCCACCCCGGTGTTAAAAATTGTCAAAAAAATCAATCATTCTGAGTTAAAAAAAAACTGGAAAAATGCTAATGATAAAAAATAAAAATCCCAATCTACATTATCAAAATGGCTATAAAAAATATATAAACAAAGTCATGAAAGAAAAAACACAGCATACTATTACCAAAAAAAAAAAACCTTGGGAATTATGCGATCTGAGAAGTAAATCTCCGAATTAATCTTCGGGATTATATAAATCGTACATTTTAGCCCTGACATTTTTAAAAAAAAAAAAATCAGTTTCTTGTACATGTACAATTCGACATACAACATTTCGTTCCTTTTTGATAAAAAGGGACAATTCACGAAATCGAGAAATACGGAAAGCTTTTTAAAATTAGGATGTAATATAAATAAATTAATTAAGCTAACCCAAGCGATGTTGAAGATTATGAAGAAGGTTTGGGGCTGGGATCGTCCTGTTTGTATCGCTTATTGTATTCTTCGAGTTCGTCGTAGTACACATCCCAGACGCATCGGACGCACCCGCTGCCGCAGCAATCGACGGGATCCGGCTTCTCCGGCGGCGGCGGAATCTCCTTCGCCGGATTCGGGGTTTTATCGTCGGGTTTGGGTTGGATCGGGTGCGGCGCGGGTGTATGAGAGGTTCGTGCACCCTCGGCCATGCGATTGTCTTGGAGAAAATAGGGTAGGGTTCGTTGGAGGGGGGTTTTGGTGGAGGTGATGTTGAAAGGTTGAAGCTTTTGGGTGAAAATGAAATCGGAGGGTGCTGTTGTTCTCATGGTCTAGGAGGCCGCCGCCGCCGCCACCACATTCTCTCTCTCTCTCTCTCTCTCTCTATTGGGGAATGGATCAAAGTCCAATATGAAGATAAGATGGTATGGTGTGCCGTTTTATGCAACCCTGCCGCGTTTCCCTCGCTTGTTTTTTTTTTATTATTAAGAAAAATAGAATTAGGGTAAATTTGACAAAATATGAGTGTTTTGATTTTAGTATTTAAGTTTTATTTATTTTGGTAATTGACATTTTTTTTACTTTTTGAAATACACACAGTCGTTACGAAATTAAGTAATGAGATGACAATGCAGTGTCACATTATCAAATTCATATCATTTAAAAATTATTAAGTCATTAGTTAAGTTATTTTTTTACGGTGGGTATCTTTTTTAAAATTAAAAATTTGTCAAGTACCAAAAATAAATACAAAAATAAAAGATAAGTACCAAAACCAAAAACATAACTATTTATAAGTACCAAAAAGTTTTTTATTCCTAAAAAATAGGTTAATTATATTTGTCATTCTACCACACAAATTTTTAGTTCTAAAATAATTTCATTTTGAAAGTTTTTTTTATCAAATTAAAAATAGTTTAAGGATATTTTTATGCATAAGTGATGAAAATGACAATTGGCAATATGGTGACAATAATGATATTGGTTGATGACGATGATGATAAAGGTGATAATAATGATGATAGTAGTGACAATTATAATTGTAATGAATATAATCATAATAATAGTGATGATATCAAAAAGGTTATTTTTAAATATAAAAAGGAGTATGTGTTTTTTCAAACTAAATTAAATTCACAATCTTTTTTATTAGTTTTGAATATGAATATAAAATAGTTTTTTAAATGAGTTAAAAATATTTCAACTTCATTTTTTTTCAAGCATGTCTTATAGAAGTTACATTTGCAAACTAAAATAAAATAACTAGCGACCACCCCAAAGAGTCATAATCCAAATCAAAAAAGTTTATATTGCATTGATTTAGATTTGAAATTATTTTCCAAACAATCCAAATGCAATCATAATAATATTTTCATGAATAAATTAGACATTTAGTCTCAAAATCAATTTAAATATAAAAAAAATCAGTTTAAATCAAATTTCGAATAATCAAGCCTAACATTATAATTGTTGTTAAAAATATATTAGATAGTTTATAACCGTAATAGTTCACAGTAAATGATACACAACTAACTTTTCTAGCTATGAGAGTAAACTGTTAAATTTCTCTTTGTGGAATTAGTCTACAAATACAATTTATGTTTGGACACTTTTTTATATATAATTATAAGTAAAAATGAAAAATGAATTGAATTTGTTTACAAGTTTAAATTAATTTTTTATTTTTTAACTTGTATAAAATCTTTCTCATTTAACTTCTCTAAAAGTTAAGGTGTATCAGGTGATTTTAATTTTTCTCTAAAAAAAGTTGATTTTAATTTATAGAAAAAAAATTCAATTAATTTTACTTTTTTATTTCTTCTCATTTAAATATTTGTAAGGAACTTTATTATTTTATCCATGTAGTCCAACTTACTTAATGAGAAAAGGTTTTTAATCATTGTTGCATTTGATTTATTTGACTGTATGTTCGGTAGATTGCTTATCTGTTATGTTTTGTGCACAGTTGTATGGAATATCCTATCCTATCTATCTAGAACAAACAAAAATGTTTGGGGTTATCAAGTCAAAGTTGTGCTCTGACCCTACCTTTGACATTTAATAATCTCTTGCAGCTTGTTCCATCTTCGCTGTCCTTCATTCTTAAGGAACATAACATCATCTGCTTCCCCCTCCAACTTTGGTTAATTTGATCAAGAATTAGACCATGGAACACTTAGACATGGTGAGTGAAGTGAAGCACCAAAGAATCAAAACCAACGGGATATGGATACACGTGGCAGAGAAAGGGACAGGTCCACTAGTTCTGCTTCTTCATGGCTTCCCAGAAACATGGTATGCCTGGCGCCACCAGATCAATTTCTTGGCCCAGCATGGCTATCATGTGGTTGCACCTGATCTTAGAGGATATGGTGACTCTGATTCTCCTATTGATCCCACTTCCTACACTATGCACCACCTTGTAGGTGACATCATAGGTTTGCTTGATCATTTTGGTCAACAACAGGTAACACAATTGTTCTCTTGGCCCTATGGGTTTCAGTTCATTTTGTGTTGCCAAGTCTCAGAATTTGATTAACAATAAACTTACAACAATTTTTATAACGCTTCTTATAATTCATTTTGTTTGACATTTTTTTCCTTTCTTGTGTCTCTCTCATAACCGGATAAAGTATGTTTTCAGTTCTTGAACTTTCGGTGAAACTTGATTTTAATCTCTGAATTTTAATTTTAATCCATTTAATCCTTGACATTTATAAAAACAATGGTTTTAGACTTTTAGTCCTTGTCACGGTGAAAACTGTATGGGAAGAGGGACAAAAATCACTTCTTTTGAAAACTTCAAGAATCAAATTGATCAAAAGTTAAAGTAACAGACTAATAATATAGTTTTTTTTTTACCCAAATTACAAGGACTAAAAAATATAGTTTACTCTATATTTTGTTTTATAATTATTTTTGTTTGAGTATGATTGTTCTTTCTTTTTTAATGTTTTTTCTCTCTATTTTCTAACCAAATTGAATAATATAGGTATTTGTTGTTGGATCTGATTGGGGAGCAAACATTGGATGGCATCTGAGTCTATTTAGGCCTGACAGAGTCAAAGGATTTGTTGCCCTAAGTGTTCCTTACTACCCTAGGTCTCCAACTGCTAAAACGGTTGAAACTATCAGGAAATTAATTGGAGATGAGAGTCATGTCTGCCAGTTCCAGGTTCCTTGTTCTTTCTGCTTGTTTAAATGGGTTGACATTTATATGTATTTCAAAAGGTTTTTATGGTAAAACTCAGATCCAATTCTTTATGTGTTTTTAGTATTGTTTTTTCATCAAAATTAGAGTTTTATTTTGATAATCTATGTTATGCCGACCTATCGACGTGAAACTCTAATTCTAATTAGAAATTAACACCAAAAGCACCTAATCAATTACATTTATGTTTGTCCTTGCCTAAATTGGTTTTACTAATATATATGATGACATGATGTGGTTTGTGTTTGTGAAGTTGGGTGTGCTTTCAACGCTAATCTTTAATTAGAATTGAAGTATCATTTTAATAATCTATGTCATGTTGATTTATTGAGTTGAAACTTTAATTCTAAAAACAGATTAAAGTAGTGATTTTTGAACACTTTATTAATATTCATCAATTTTATTTTTTTTATCACATCATATCATATCATGTATCATATCTATAATTTTTTTTCTTTTATCTTTGTCTCAATAGGTGTCAAGTAGGTTGATGGGTGTTCAAAAATAATTTTTGTAGTGATTAACACTAAAAGCACCTAAGCAACTAAATCTAAGATTTGTCCTTGCCTAATTTTGTTTTACTAATATAAGTGATGATGTGGTTTGTGTTTGTGGGGTTGGGTGTGCAGGAACCAGGAAGAGCAGAGAGAGCTTTTGCTAGATATGATTATTTGACAGTGATGAAGAAGTTTTTGCTGATAACACGGACAGATATTCTAGCATCTCCACCGGGCATGGAGCTTGTTGATTTCTTGCCAACGCCTTCGGTTGTGCCATCATGGATAACCGAGGAAGAACTCATGGTCTTTGCAGATAAATTCCAAGAGTCTGGTTTCACTGGTCCACTCAATTATTACCGTGCAATGGACTTGTAAGTATTTTCATTAGTACTTTTCTTGTTTAATTTTATTTACAAGACAATTCAATTTCTTGCAAAGTACACGCACAATTCAACTTTGAATTCTCTACTATAGTCAAACTTAGAAAAACGAACTCAATTTTTAGTGGCCCACATGTTGTATACATTCAAAGGCTACAGGGTACCAGGTACAAGTCAATTGACAACAAATGTTGGATTTGTGGAAGAACTTGAGTTCAATTTAACAAATGTTGGGCTTGTGGAAGAACTTGAATTTAATTTTCATAACAAAATCTCGGATTAAAAATTAATCCCATAATTGGTCCTTAACTATGGTGTTATATATATAAAAAAGTAAGTTTTTTATTGGGATGTATAAAATTGTATTGTTGATGACTTTTTTTGTGTTCTCTTATGGTTTTCTTTTAATTTCTTAACCAATATCATAATAACACTTATTAACAAGATCCATAAAAAAGACTATACACTTGCCCAGCCAATTGGACTTGGTAAAATCCAACATGTTTATGTTTTCATTTTCTATGGAAGAATTAATGTTTCCTTGCGTTAATGCTTAACGGTTACAGAAACTGGGAGCTTCTTGCACCATGGCAAGGATCAAAGATAACAGTTCCAACGAAGTTCATAGGAGGAGACAAAGACATCGGTTTTGAAACAGCGGGTACAAAGGCTTTTGTGGAAAGTGATATTTTCAAGAGCCTTGTTCCCAACCTTGAAGTAGTTATACTAGACGCCCACCATTTTATGCATCAAGAAAAGGCCCAACAAGTTTCACATGAAATCCTTTCCTTCATCAGTAAATTATCCCCCAATGCTTCCATATAATGTTAGTTTTTTATAGAGTGGTTGACTATTGATTGTTAATGTAAACCCCTTTGGGTTGTGACACGGCAGCGTTACTTACTAGTGTGATTTTTACAAATTTTATAAGGTAGTGATTCTTCATTTGCTTTATTATCTAGGTTTCCTTAATTTCTGCAACACTACATAGTATAGAAAAATTGGAGGTCAGCAGCCAAGTATTGAGGATGTTAATAACGAAGCTTATTTTGTGTCAGCTTCGAACTTATGGGTTTTATTGATATTATAATTAAACGTCATGTTTAAGAAAGAAGAAAAGGTTAATCGTCAGTAATTTAAATATATAAAAATTTCCGTAATTATTTAATATAAATGATGAGGTTTCGATTGTTAATTATTTAAATAACTTATTGTGGATCATATTCTGTATCAGAAAAGCAAACGAACCATCTATTTGGATAACTCTGATTAATACGGAGTAAAGGCGAAAATACAATTCATGAACAATTAACATGTAAATAGAATTTGAATAGACTAATTAATTCTAACATATGTATAACTTACGCTTAATTATACTTTTAATTATGTGGCACCGGTGTTTTACTAGAAAATAGTGGTACGAAACTCGAGCAGATGCTCTTCACTAATATGGTAACAGTTATGAGTCAGTTTTAGCTCGCAAACAGTGAAATGCATGCAAAATGTCAAGATTTACTTTGTTTTTGGGGTTGTCTAACTTCAATGAGCAGTTGTGTATTGTGTAGAACCCCATCATTAAAAAGTGATAGGAAAAATGAGCAATTTTTCAATGCAACAAATATCAAATAAGAAAGGAGATTAAACACCAATAAGGAAAAAGGAAAGAATCATGAAATATTCAGTCATTCCTTCTAGCCGGTTTAAGCAATTTTAGGACATTTTCATAAACAATAAATGTTATTGAAGAAGCGGGAGCATTCTTCAAGAGGTTTGCGGTAATTCCTTTGTAAAAACCTCGGACACTTTCAAATCTGCAACAGAACAAAATCTATAATGACTTATATCTCAATTTGAAATGATCAAGAGCATATTAATTTGGATACACACAAGAGTAACTATATAGTCTTTATAATTCATTGACAGCATTAGCATTTCACTAAGAGTCAACCTATATTGTGTTGCCATTTGCCAAGGTATAAGCAATTGAATAATGCTAATCACCATTAACATTTATGATTTCTGTCCAGTTTCACCTTTGCTTATTTGCCAATATAAAGATGCAAACTAAATCTAGATATGTACCGTGCAGTTTCTTTCACAACGTGCAAAGTGTCCATATATCTTGGAACCCCATCACCGCTGGGTCTTTGCTGCACAGACAAGGAAACTTCAGTCCAGCTCAGAGAAAGATGCACAGTTAAAAGAAAAGCAATTTGTAATATCCCTATCTTTGTAATGATATCCTTGTACCTGCAATCGAGCCCGTATAACCTGAAAAAGAGGGGATAAAGTATGTCTCATGAGAAAGCAACTTCTTCAATGATTGATATATATCATACTTAAGGACTGTAGAAGCTAGAATCCTCCTTCAAAAGAGAGGGGACAAACAGTTGTACCTGAAATGGATAGGTTAGAAGTACTGCAGCAAGTTTTGATGTTGCTCCAAGAACAGCATAATCAACAGAATTCTGGGGAAAAGAATACAATATGAAAAGATTACAACAGTAGGTTTTGGATATAAATATTGAATTGTTTCTTATAACACAAAATCAATTGAAATCATTTGTTAACATCAGATAGAGGGAAGCTAAGAGTACCAGACTAACATGGCTTAAAAAGCTATAAGCTTGTAACAAAAAAATGTAGGCTATGCATAAAGCTACATTTCTCCCATTTAATAAGTCCCTGAATTCAACATAGCCATTTGAAAACAGGGAATAAAATCTAACTGAGGTATCTAATATCAACTTAAATATACCAAGACCAAGCCAGTATACAATCAAGTCAAAACTATAGGCATCCACTATCCACATGCATGCAACAACCAGAGTCGTGATTGTTGAGATACGTCATTTGGCTCTACCAAACTAGAGCAATGGATTTATAGGAGCAAGACTAGCAAAGCAATAGTACAGGTGACCAAAAAGGTCAATCATCAAAAAATCATTTGAGAAATGTAAATAGTCCAATACATGTGAATTCCAAAGTTAAGTGGATCCAAGGTCCTCTAACTTACCAGCAATTTATCAGGGTTTTGATTATCTACTGTACTTCCCTTACTCTTAAAATCAACAATAACTTTGCGTAGCTCCTCATATGCAGTAAACTGAATAGCACCATGAGAGACCTGCTGAAAGATAAATTAAATTAAGCTCATTATAAAGCATAGAAAGCCCCAATTAGCTTGGTTTAAAAGTGTTGATGTTGATGTTGATAAAGCATAGAAAGACAATGATAAGTATGATTTTGTGACTTTTGCCAATACTTGATAATTGATATAGCCATCGGAGTTCAAAATTGCCCCTTCTACACCCTAGAGAAAAGTAGCAACCTAATAATGGCTTTAGTAAATTTAGACTATAGCTTCATAAATAACTAAAAAGCTTCAGCAAAAAAGTATTCATAAGCTAAAAGTTTAAAATAACCAACTTTCAGACATAAACTCAGGAAACCTTTTTAATATCCTGATTTTGTGAAAGAAAGACCTCTATTCTAAATAACCACAATACCACACATCATATTTAATCAATAATTAAAATATTAAGTGCCAAGATTGATGGGTATAATAGCAAAAGCCAGCAAACGTACCAGAAATAGACCAGGAACAATCCCTCTGTAAAGTGCACTAAATCCTTCTTCCCTCATTATGGTCCTAAATGCATCTGATATTTTAACAGAATAAAATTTCATGAGTAGTAAGCAAATAATATATTGATGAATATAACTACAACATATTATACCAACATATGTTAGTGATCATGTGACATCACATGGCAAACACATTCTGTTAGTCACTTAACAGTTATTAAAAGGAAGGATCTTCTGATAGTCTTTGGGTTTAATTGGAAGGTCAGAGTTCATAGTGAACTAGTTGCAAATTATACAAGGCCCATTATAGATTGGAAAAGAATGATCTAGAATTTTTTTTTTTTAGGGGTGAATAAGGTCTTTTATCTTTAAGCATAATTCTATACATTATATTTAATTTGATTAAAACTTTAAGTGCTAAGATTGACATGTAAAATAACAAGAACCAACAACATACCAGAAATAGACCAGGAACAATCCCTTTGTAAAGCGCTCTAAATCCTTCCTCCCTCATTATGGTTCTAAATGCATCTGATATTTAATTTTTATAGATAAATTTTTTTCATGATTGGTTAGCAATTCATATGATGAAGATAACCAAAATAAACAAAATATAGTGACCATCATGTTTTAAGTAGTTGACTGAAACATAACCACCTCCCAAATCACAAAAGAAAAAAAAAGTCAACTTATGTACCTAACTCTTACATCTTGATCATTCCTTTCTCTAAACAACTGAAATCATTTATATATACATTAAAAGTTTTTTTAACCAGTCTGAAAATCAACATCATACAAGACAATGCAATGGAACAAATAGGATGAATGCACGTGCTTAATACTGGTTAGTAATGAATCACTGAATACAAATATAGTAGTGATATATAACTTGCCACGAAACCATAACCATTTTGGGTGAGAGAATAAATGCTCTGTCAAATACCATGACTCAAATTGAACCAATTGCTGAAATTGACCTATTTTCAACTTTTGGATACTAATTTCAAATTCAATTTAGGGCAAGGTAACTAAGATTAAGAATATTCTTATGTGTAAAAGACAATAGTTAAGCGATGCATTTATAGCTAACATCTAGATCCAAAGCACAAATTATATGAATGCTTAAAAGTGAAATCCCAAAGTAAACAGTTTAAAATAAAGTTAAATTAAGATGGAGAGCAGACCATAAACCCCAGAGTATGGTTGTGTCTGATGAAGAGGAGTTTGAAGCTGCAATCTTGTCTTTACTAGCCATACTGGATTTGTGAAGAAGGAAACCTGACGAAAGGCAATGGAAACTATAATAACTGAAGGTTCAGTTTAGACCAGGTATGCGCCACAATATGTTTGGAAGACTTTGGAATCCTAAGCATCCAACTATGAAAGCAAAGCAAGATCTCAAAGATAAGCACATACATAAGGAAATAGTAAACTTAAGTATATTAGTTCCATTCTCAAACAGGTCAAACAATAATTTTCATTGGCAAATTCATCAATACTGTAGCTCACGTAAAGTACTTCGTTGTGCATTCGATTCCTCTAAAGTGAATCTAAATTGAGGGATTCACTTTAGAGAGAAAAGTAAGGTGTTATACCCATCAATGAGAAAGAAAATAAAGGGAATAGGTTTCAATTATTTTCTATTTTATTATACATTTACATGTAATTTATCAGTCTAAATTGTTGATTTCCAAATCAGTGGCCTTAACATCTCCCTTTTCCCTCTAAAGTGAATCACTCACTTTGGATGAATCAAATCCCTTCATTTTATTGCCTTTCATCTCTCCTGCAGCCCAATAGTGCCAAATTTAAAAATGCAAAACCTCGGGCAGCAGAAACTCAACTCCAACATCCAACAAAACTCCAGCAGGGTTGTACAACATACTAAGAATCAATTATATGAATGGCATATGGTGGAAGGCCTAAATTCCGCCATATAAACACACCATTGTGGACTATGGCGCTGCCATAGCGGGCATCCCTTCACATTTTCCCTATGGCGGTTGGCAAAAAATCTGCCACGCCATTCCACCATGGTGGCCATGGAACCACCATTTAACAACACTGCTAAGAATTATATATGTGGCTTTGTATTCATAATATATGGATTTTATGCACTTACTATAGCTCCTGCTTCAGCAGCTGAGGCAAGATGCAGACCTGGGCTCAACTTCCCCTTCCTGTTCCTTGCATATCTCTGTTTGGCTCTGTCATAGCTGCAATTGGAAAAAAAAAAAAAGGTTTGGTATGATGAGTTTGGTCTTCTACAAAAGCAAGCAGATGGACCAGTAACCACTCTTAACAGTAATAATAAATCACTCAAGTCTGGAAGGAAAAAATAAATAAATAAAGAGAGGGTGGAGAATCCTTTGACATGATAAAGAACAGTGATTTTGAGGTAGTAGTTTGGTGTTAAATGAAACTACCATGTCCTGTAGACTAGGAGATATTAACATATTGATTTGATCCTGACTAAGAAAAAGAATTTTGGTATGTATTTTTCACCTGTGTGCATGAGGGTGAGTGAGTAGAAGTGAGAGAAGATTTTCAAACTCATTAAACAAGTTAAAATTTAACAGGAGAGGATGCATATATGCACAGAAACCAGGATGCAAACATCAAAGAGTCAGCCATCCTATATAATATCACTCTCTCCTAGTGAGCATCAGATATAATTTTTTTTTTTATCGGCCAATGTTAGTTGTTAAATGTTAGTGTTTTTGTTAGTGGAGGGATTCGAACCAACGACCTCTCCCTCCCACCCTTCCTTCTTCCCTCTTCACTTTTTTCTTAACCACCCAACAAACCTTACATAAAAATGATAGGTTAAAAGTACAATTCAATTAAATTCTCATTCTGACTGATGGAATTTAGTACTTACAAGAAGAAATATAAAGCCCATGAAGTAGTTGACCCAAGAACCCCAGGAAGGAAGCCTGCATATAACCCTCTTAATCCCTGCAGGATAAAGCGTGACATATAAGTAGGACATTCAAAGTATGACATACGCAAAGTAACATCAGGTCAATGAATGGACTATTAATGTTGGACCGCTGTTGCGTAATCATTTAACATCATTTGAGCTTGATAGCAGGGACAAAAACCAAAAAAATTAAATTAAAAATATAAAAGACTAGAATCAAAACAAAAATCTTTAAAGGACTAAAAAAAAATCCTTATTTTATAGGACCAAAAACTTATTTTAAGCCTTAACTAAATAAGAACGTTGATAATTAAATCCTTAATTGACAAAAGCATTGGCATTGCTACATTAAGAAATCACACAAACCTCGGAACGAGCGATAGTGAAAACGGCGTGAGCGGTGTTCTTGTAACTGGGAAGATTAGACACTCGACCATCGTTAACTGCAGAATCAAATAATGCTTCTAAGAATTCAAAGGCATGAAAAATAATAAATGTTGATTTATATGGGAAGTGTAAGAGAGAACCTTGGAACCTAGTTCGGACAACATCGAGGGGATGCATGACGGCGACGGTGGCGAATCCAGCGGCGGCGCCGGCGGTGGCGTTCTCCCACTGCCATTGGTCGCGCTTGGGCGCTTCCGTTGACATACGGGAAGCTTCAGATTCAGAGTTGAATTGATTTATGCGTCATTGGATTCTAATATGGAGATTTTGACTACGACAGTGAAGTATGGTTTCGTTTTGTTTGTTAGGAGCTTCTCTCAAGGGACTAGTCTAGTCTCTCATCGCATGTGCAAAGTGTAAAACACTAGAAAACTTGTTTGGGAGAGATTTGTAGTAGGTTTGAAGGTTCCTCCCAAGTTTATGGGTTAGTTAAACGCATAGCATTTCCCCAATTAGAGAAAAATAAATTCATGTGCGACCCGCGTCTAATTTATTAAGTTTTATATAAAGTATAAACTAATCCCTTGAGTAGTGTGGTTTATTAAAAAACAATGCGTTAGATATTACTAACATTTTACCCTTGAGTGACGTGGCTGAATTATTCTAAATTCTTAGATCAAAGAAGATAGTACTAACATTTTTCTTAAATTTTCTCAAAAAAGCAAATACATTTTTCTTAAATATGCAATAGTATATATTTAGTGAACATTTTTTTCAACATGTTTCAGTAATTGTTTTTTCTTCCACAGACGTTTCAGTAAATTGTTAAATGATTTAAAAAAACAATATTTAGTTTTTATACTTTTAATTAAATGCGATCAAGATAGATGTATTTTCATATTGGTGATCTCAAACTTAAAAAAAATGTGGATTAGCAAAGGGAATCAAGCATCTGCAAACCTAGGGATTATCTTTATACACCATCCCAAAATCTAATACACCATATCAAAATTTTAAATGACAAAAGTACCCTCGCCTTACTTCATACAGATTCACGAATCCGTAAGAACCTTATGGATTTCTTACGGATTCGCCAATTCGTATAGAAGTTTTTTTTTAAAAAAAGTTAAATATATTTTTTTCAAATAATTTAAAATAATGGTGCATGCAAATCTCGAACCTGCAATCTTTACGTTATTAACATGACACTTCAACCAACTAAGATAATAGGTCAATTATGCTAAAAAATAATTAATGTTGATATATATAACACTAAATTTTTAATGTATATTTAATACATATAAGTTTACATAATAAAAATTTGCATGTTTAACAAAAAATATTAGACCTGTAAATACAAATATAATATTTATTAAACTTATGATTTTTATTTAAATCTATGATTTTTATATGTAAAAATACTTTAATTATTAGATCAAAGTTAATTGTTATAAAATTTATTATGTAAGTTTATATGTGTGTTAAATATACATTAAAAAATTTAGTGTTTTATATATATCAACATTAATTATTTTTAGCATAATTGACATATTAGCTCAGTTGATTGGAGTGTCATGTTAATAGCGTGAAGGCCGCAAGTTTGAGACCTGAAAATTATATTTTAACTTAAAACAAACTTAGTTACAGATTGACGAATCCCAAAACTGCACTGATCAATGTTGGGTGTATTAGATATTTGACTATGTATAAAGACAAACCTATAACCAAAATGATGAGAAGTCAGCTCCATCTAGTTGGATAAGGCCCGGCCCATATCTCCTTCAAAGTTAATGTAGATGCAACAGTATTCACACACAATGAATTCTTTGTAAAGACAAAACCTGTTACACAAAGTGGAAAGTCAGAACCACGTGAAGATGAAGCCTGAAGCCTGACTGCAAAATCGTGATGAATGCGATGAAAACCAGATTAAAAGAGGCCTCAGAATTTTACTCTATTCTTGCAAAATGTAAAAACTTACTTTCTCTTAGCCAATACTCAAGGGTGAGTTTCATTGGGAGGTAAATGAACCAAGGTGTTCACACACTAGTTAGGATATCTAGGTTTCATATTAGCCAGCATGTTTTTGAGCGTATTCCCAATTATATCTTTGCTCTCATTATAAATGAAATGCAATAAGTCTATTTCTCCAAAAAAAAAGTGTGGCAAAGAGATTATCAACACCTTTTTTCCTTATTAAATTCAGTCTACAATTTATTTTCGTCGCGTCAAGTACTCAAGTTTGATGTCATGAGGATAGTGAAAGTGAAATTGTGCCTTTATTTGGCTCTCAAGAAGTTTCAACCTACAGAGAAAACTTAATAATCTGTTTGAGATTAATTTTTTATAAACAAATATTAATCGTTAGTATTTTGTTAATGAGAGATTTTACCTCTCTCTTATTTTTTCTCTTTATCATCAAACCAATCTAATAATTTTTTTTGTCCAAGTTTAGTTTTGAGCGTATGGAGCACGGGAACAGGCCTGATGTGCCTTTTGTTCTTTTCTAACTTGTGATTTATTTGGTTAAATGCTCGAAGCATTTGAGTGTTTGGTGATTAATATCCAATTTCTGATTGGCCTATTTGATTTTGTTTTGAGTTGTTTCTCTGAACCGCATCGTTTCTAATAATAATCTGGATAATAAATGCTTGTATTAAATAATCTGCATATTTTTATCAAAATACAACTTTTTTTTATATCTGAATCAAAGACAGGTATCGGGAAATTTATAACAATTAACAACTCACACACCATCCTCAACAAATTGAATTAGACCTCAATAAAAAAAATAATTAAAAATCACTTTGTTCCATAGTCATTTTTAACCAAAATCATCTTTTCAAAATTAAGTATACATACACTTGTCCAGACACAAACTAAAGGCCAAATGCAAACAATTCACTAAACGAAGAAGATCTGCACACAAAATTGACCACACAGAGATTCTCGACAGTTTCTTAGCAAGAAAATTAAAATTCAAACTAGAAATGTGACAGAAGAGACAAAATGATTATTAATATGATAAATAAAGTTCACCATCCTTCTTATGTTGGGTGAACTGGAAATCCAATCCCAGCGCCCCTCTAATTGGGACCCAGAATATGCAACAAAGACTAAATTCCAACGTCTAGAAACGGTTCTTTTCAACCACCAATCAAGATAACTCTGTATATGAGACACTATGAAACTCATTCTTACTGCTTAGCTTCCCTCCTTGCAAAACTATTCTGTTTTCGGAGACTGATCTACCTAAGCAATTATGAAAAAGGATGGGATTAAACGGAAATGAGGTGCAGTATGCAGATTTGCACATAGAAAAATTCTCATTATACAAAGAGAAAGTTTTCTTCAAGAGTCAAATCTTGTGATCCACAGCATGTGCATATTTGCACAGAAGGAAACTGTTTGAAAGGCTGTATCAAAACCTCATAAAAGGAGACAAACCAGATTAAGAAAATGAAGTCAATAACACAAACTGTATCAAAACCTCATAAAAGGAGACAACCAATTGGATCTAGAACTTTACCAGCTAGTAACATGTGTATGTTAGTTCAAAAATGATTCCACTGTCATAAACCAATTTTATGACATTGGTTAAGAAATGATCAAGAAAATTCAAGGCAAAAAGAGCCTTATTTAAGGGAGAAATAACAATAAAAAATGAAGTGAGGTAGGAGCATAGTGTGCTCAGCAAAGTTTTCAAATACAAGAAAGGTTAACAGCTTTGCATTATGACAAGGCATTCCTTGACTTCCATCACCTGCAGATAACTTGAGTATGAGGAATAAGCTGCTACACTTGATCAAAGAAGAAAAAACTCTCTGCCATGTTTTGCTTGTCATCTTGTCTTTTCCTAGGCAAGTCCAAATATTAAAATACTAATTAGAAAATGAGATTGCCAAAAATCTCTTATGGTAGCATTCACATTGAATATACATAGTATAACATTATTCACAATTATCAAGACATGCACATGGATTCAACTTCACATCTCACTTTATGCTTTAGCAGTCTTCCATATAGAATTCATGGCTAGGCAATAATAATTGTCATAATAATTTCATAGAAGTCAAAGCATCCAACACTTCTTCTTTAAAGTAAAATCAACACCATTAACAAGAATCCATTTAACATTAGAAATGGTGTTGTCATTAAGCCTCACATACAACATGTTCTCTACATAAGCCTCACATACACTCATTAGTCTTATATAATTTCACAAGCCAAAGACTTTAATTTCTTATTAAGCTTTGTAATCCCTTTTCCTTTAGATCAAACATTAAATCATAATTTCCGTTACAATGTATGTCACGTATATGTATACAAGTCCTATAACAAAATGTTTTAAGCTGCATGAGCATGAAGGACTTTAATTTCCTTTACAATGTTGTGTTGCGATTACCAGAATTTTAAAAGGACATGACCCAACTTGACCTGAAGGACGGTGAAAGGAAGTTCCATAAAAACAACTCATTGTATTGATTGAAATGAAAATGATACATGCTCAATGATACCATGGGAGCAACATATCAAAGTTCAAACATAACAAGACATCATCTTCATCTCACAAGAACAACAATTCCGTACCTTACTATTCCATGGAAACCTTAGCGCCAACCTCCTTCATCTTGGCAATGATACTCTCAGCCTCTTCTTTCGTGACCCCTTTCTTCAACACCGCGGGGACCTTCTCCACCAAATCCTTGGCCTCCTTCAACCCCAAGCTCGTAAACGTCCTCACCTCCTTGATCACCTTGATCTTCGCCGCCGCGTCAAAACCCTCGAGCTTCACATCGAACGCCGTCTTCTCCACCGCCTTCACCTCCGCTACTCCGGCGGCAGCGCCTCCGCCCTTCGCGGCGCCCCTCGGAATGCCCCTCGGCACGCCCATTCCGGGCACCATGAGCATCGCGATCGGAAGCTCGTTGACGCCGCGCTTCTCGCGCATGACCTCCACCAGGTCCATCACTTCCAGCAGAGTCAGCCCCATCACCTCCTCCACGATCGCCGCCACCTTCTCCGAACCCTGCAACTGCGACGCGCCGCTGTTGCTGCAGTAGTCGCGCGCGTGGGAGGGACGCGGTGGAGGGTTCTGTGAGATCCGTGCGGAAGCGAAGGTAGGGTTTTGGGGTCGTCGGGTTAGGGTTTTGAGGAAATGGGATAAGTGTTTGAATTGGGAATAATACCTCATTGTTGATGGTGGTTGAAGAAGCTAGTGGTGACTTTTATTTCTCAACATTGCATTGAATTGGATACGGAGTTGAATAACCGGTTAGAGCGTAACTGTGTCAGTGACTATGATGAGACTCATGAGAGTGAGAGCACGCTCTGGGTCTTCGGCATAAACCCTACCACACGAAGACGACGCTGATTTGTTTTACGCATTTATAAATATTAAAATATTATCTATCTTGAATTTTTTATTTCAAAACTCATAAATAATCTGTTTATAATCAAGATTACTTAAAATAACGATAACATAATGAATAGTTACACATTTCATTCTTGTTGAACCCCAAGTTCTTGTTGCACATTTCATTCTTCCTTTTCTACCCGTCAGCACATTGCTTTCTCTAGAACGGTGCACATTTCCCTCTTCCTTCTTCGTCCGCATTTCTCAATGACTGTTGAGGAGCTTACGGAATACGAGGAAATGTGTTTTAGTTCTGAGCGCACAAAATTATGGCAGAAAATGCAAACGATGATCTGTCGAAGTGAGCTTGACAAAATAATTTTCATTTCAAAGACTCATTTTCAATTATAAGACTTCTATATAAGATAACAACTTTGTTGAAGGTTTTGCTAAGCACCAACTTTGCTGGCCTCTACTTGTATTTCATCACTAAGTTAAAAAAAAAAAAAAAAAAACAAAACTATGAGTTTTCATGAATTTTTAGATATGGAAATTTAAGATACTTGATTAAGGTTATGAATCTTTATCATTCCATTAGTAAACTTCAAATGTCCTCCTGCACAAATCAACCAAATAATAATAAACATTAGAAAAGGTAAAGTTTATGCAGTTCTAAGCATTGTGGGTATTGGAATTTAGTTCAAAGGAAAAAGATAAGTCATGTTAACATATTATAAAGACAGTTAATTAATTTTGCTTTTGCTTTAAAGAATTTTGTATGCATTATTAACTAGTCGTGTTATTGTTATTAACAACTGTTATAATAATATTAACTATTTATGTTATCATTATTTTAAATAATTTTGATTATGAATGAATTATTAATGGTTTTGCAATAATTTTTTTTAACACAAACAGTTTTTCAATAATTATGAAGACATAATTTTTTTTGGTTTGTCCAAGATACCAAAAATTTCAGGACCGACCTTGGGTGGAGGTGGGATGCGATTGTATTGGATGGAGTGGTAGTTTTGGCTGTTTGGGTGTTTTAGGAGGTGCAAGAAGCAAAAAAGAAGGTGTAGAAAGTAAAAGCGGATATATTTTTTGTTCCTCATGACATTAGTATGGATGTGAAGTATTCACCAATTTTATTAATGATTAATCTCTGTTAGAAAATTTGATTGATCATGGTGGGGTCTCTCCTTCCAACTACATTTAGTGGAGTCTCATATGTATATAATATGACTCAACTTGATGATCAATTTGAAACTAAGTAAAAGAATCTCGGAGGAACTTGACCCTATTAGTACAACCAAAGTTATCAAGAAGTATAACATTAAATGTTACCTATCGACACCATAGCATCATCATATTGGCACCAATATTGCTATCATTATTGTCATTACCAATATTATTACCATTGCTATCACTATTGTAAAGACTACAACCACCACCACCATTTGCACCGCCAACTACAATTAACATTAGCACTGCTACCACCACCACAGGCATTTACACCCTTAAACTAACTTTTAATATGATAAGAAACTTTTAAAATGTTTATTTTGAAACTATTTTTTTTTAAAACTTCTAGAATTAAAAACTGTTTGTTTAGTACCTCGAGCGAATAATCATTGACTTTTGGGTGAGGAAATCTTAGTTAAAAATCATTTTTTAAAACTTGAAACTGAAAGCACCCCAAATGATGGCTTAATTATAAGCTTTTAATCTAAAAAGCCTTAATTAAAAATTAATGAAATTATATTGAACTAAAAATTGATTCAACCTATTTTTCGAAACAAAAAAGTCACACTGGTTGGTTTGATTATAATGTGGTAGTTTGATTTTGCTTCTCAAACAGAAGAGTAAAACAAATAATCACTTCTTTATGAATAAATGGGAATACACAAATTTCATGACACACACAAAAGTGTTACCTAAAGCCTAAACGCCGCCACTGGACACACGGGCAAGTGGCAATGGCTTCATGATGAACTCAGCTTTTATTATTTTGGGCACAAACAAAAGAAACAAATAAAATGTGGTCACATGACTTAGTGTATGATATATTAATATGGCAATGGTTATTGCTTCTTCAAGCGTTAATCCTCCTGCAGTTCTCTCTGATCTCTCCCCTTGAATTCGTCAGAGGAGATATGTTTCCCATCTTGATCATGGACTTGGCGAAATGTTCAAAGAAAATGTCGTTTCTTTCAGCATACAACTTCACTAGTTCAGCAGATTCTTGGTTCATTGTGAAGAGGACTTGGTCAGAACTCAAGAGACCCTTGTAAGCCAACAGGTTCTTGAAGTAGCTGTTGTCAAATTTATATGGGGTGGCATAGTCTAGGAAGAACAGATTCTGGTCACCCCCAGAGCTTGGGCACCTTGTACGCAATGTAGAAGCATAGTATTGGTCAAGAGTGGAATCTGGCTCGCCATTGCCACTTTGGTTGTAGAGTCTTTGCCTGAAGGTGGTGCACCTGGCATTTCCTATAGTGTGGCCCCCTATAGCAATTACACAAAAATTGTTTAGCAATTAATGAAAGTGAGGTGAACTTTGATTCAAGTTGGTGCATGACAACATGGTGATAAATTTAATATAATTGGATGATTATAAAATAATACAATAACAACAAAGCCTTATCTCTCTAAGTCAGGTTGACTACATGAATCACACAATGTCATTGCAATGATATGATTAGATGATTATGCCAATCAAAATTTAACCACAGTTCAACCTGAACATAAAAGTCTAGAAACAAAAAAGTTTTTAAGGAGTGTATACCTGATAGAGCAACTAGATCAACAAGGTCAAGCCCCTGAAGCTTGAATTTAGTTAGAATTGTCTGGAATGTGTTGTTTGGGGCTGGGATGTTGTTGTTGGAGCCACTTATGCTTGCACCTAGTGAGTCCCTTCTGCCTAAAGGTACTTCCCAGCTTGGTCCACCAGTCTATACATAAAAGAGATAGTGAATGGTTTAATTTGAGAAATATTTTTTATTCTTATTTTCTATTTTCACTTTTAACTACAAAGATATCACCTTATTTTACTTTACTTCCTGTTTTTAAAAGTTTGTTAAGAAAATAGGAAAACAACAAAAGTTAATTTAACTATTTCCTACACAAACTTCAAGAAATAGAAAATAACATGAAAACAAAGTGGTATTTTGTAATTAAAAATAAAAGTGTAAAGATAAAAAACATTTTTTCAAACCAAAGTTACTAAATCCACCATAAGGGAGAGTCTGAAGTATAAAGCAAAAGGAGTCACTTACAAGAACAACTGAATCTCTTGCAGCTAGAGTCAAGATGTCAGCACAAGACACAGTAGAAGGGCATTCTCTCTCTAGTTCGGCTTTAATTGCATCAATGACTTCAAATCCTCTAGCTGAATTACGGTTGGGATTTGATCCCTTCTCACTGTTGATACTTTCACTGCTATCTAACAACAACGAAGCATCACAACCCTGCAACATCAAATTGGAATTAAGCATTTCAAATAACAATTGGATAAACAATTATATATATTTCCTTTCCAAAAAAAAAACTATATATATTTACCAATAAAACTAAGTACTAAGCATCACATATTAATATAATTATGTTTACCAATAAGATTAAGTACTAACATCACATAATTATTTATGATACTAATGCTAATAATGTGATGTTTTTTGTGCTATAAATGACCAAGTCAAAGGGAGTGACCTTGACAAAACAATCATGGAAATGAAGCCTGAGAATCGAAGCCGCCAATCGAGGTTGCTCTGCAACATACTTAGCAAGGACAGACTTGACAATATGCTGAGCTTGCGGGCATGAATAGTCATAAAACTGAGGGTAGAGGTAGCCCTCTTGGTTATAGTGACAGAGGCACAAGGGAGCAAAAGCTAGTAAAGAAAGAAGCAGGAAAAAGGTCATGGAATTGGCCATTGTTGTTTATTTCAATATCTCTTCAAAGTACTAGGAATATAGAAGAGTGTTTGAAGAGAAGTTCTCAAATTTGGTTGCATTAGTACTGTGATGAGGAATGGTATTTATAGAGAAGAATATGCTGAAAAATTATTGCACTACAGAAGAAGAGCTGGGGGGGAAGGAACGAAAAAGTTGGAGTTGGTAGCTAAACAATTTTCAAATCCTCATAAATGTGGAAGGAAAGAATGGAGTTAGTAGCTTTCTTATCAAATAAATTTAACTAGTCTGAACGATTCAAATATTGTCAAATAATATTATTAGTAACTTAAATGAGGGTATGCATTTATTTCATGTGGCAGTTATTTTACATGAAATCCGGATCATGTTTATGATCTCAACTAATTTGTATGTAATATAAAATTAGGATTTTTAATTTTAAAAAAAATATATTAACATTTGATGTGTTACATGAAGATTGATTAAAACTATGATAGTCCTGAATTATTTAATAATTTCTCAATTATTAGAAATAGAGTTAGACCTTGTGAATATTATAGTTTAGGGGCATATCCAAGTATGTAAGGGATTTGGAAACTTAGGAATGGGGAGATGGCACGAAAGCGTCATTGTGTGCTGCTACATATCACGTTTTTATTGGATTTATGTAGTATTGTAAGAAGCGCATTAGAAATATTCCTAGTTGTTGGCATGCTTAATAATCACTTGAACCTATAGTTGTGTAAGCATATAGTTTGAAGCTTAATATCTAAGCTAAACAGAATTATAGCATAAAGCAAACATGCTTGACATAGAAAAGGCTGAAGTATTGGACTCTGTTCCTTCGGAAATGTTATCGTATTCTTGCAGTTAAAGTCATGTTTGAGAATACCTAACTGTTGGTATCTTATTTCAAGACCCGCAACAATTCTTTCCCGTAATTTGTTATTTCATATAGTCTTTTGCTTTACATTAGACAACTAAGAGTTTAAGATCAAACCTAATTACAGTTTTTATATTTATTTTTTTTCTATCAAAAAGTACTTATCTTATATGAACAAATTGTTGTTTGATTGATACTTTTCGTAAGATTTTTTATTCAAGTATTATGAATTAAAAAACGTGATTAGAATAAAAGATCATTAAAATAATCAATCAAATTTTTTGACTGAAATTAATCATCAACAAAATTAATAAATATTTCATATTCATTTCATGATAAAAATAAAAGTTTGTACATATATGTTATAGTACAACCACCTTCAGGGCAAAGACTAATTGCTTTTTAATCAACAAGTCAATTGAGGTTTTGATGCTTCACAAGCACATAGCTGAGTCCTGTAATGCTTCCAGATAAATACGACAACATCAAATGCCATCTCGGTCAATCTGCAGGTTATGATTTGCGTCTTATTAAAGGGAGGCTACAAAAGTTAAAGTTTACTCACCTGCTATGTTGACTTTAATTATCATATAATTTATTTCGAGTTTTCGTTCTTATCAGAGTTATTGTTCTTGCCAAAGTGATTCTGCAATGTGACGAGGGTACACAAGGCATATTCAAATTAAAATAAAAACAGAAAATACAAAATTATAAAAGGAAGTTATTTTTAGCATGTACTATATAAGTTTATTGATTTTTGTATTAATTATTTTAAAAATCATAACAATGATAGTTTCTAATTAATTGATAGTGTAAGTTTTTATACTAATCATGTATAACCATTAAATTCTTAAAATAATATGTTAAAAAAAATATAATGTGTCTTTAGTATTAGTATATTAAAAAACAAGTTCATTTTTCTTATAATGTTTTAAAAACAAAAATAAAGCAAAGACATAAGAAAAATTAAAAATAGACCATTAAAATTAACCAAGTAGGGAAGACTTTATATTATTTATATGAAGTTTTAACTTCAAATCTTATTATCATGTGTGTAAAAAATATATCTTATTATCATTATAACATAATTATGTGTAAAAATAATGATAAAAATAGCAGAAAACATTTTTTTGAAATTAAATTGTCCTTAAAAATTATTCGTTGGTTGGATTAACAATGAATCTTCCAAAAGTATTTTTATATATTTCCTTTGATTGATTTCCACGTTCGTTTGCACAACCAATGTTTACGCGGTTATATACATAGTTACTTTTTGACATGGTAAACCCCACAACCCAAAAGATATATTTCGCAGCTGTCCCACTCAAACTATCAAATTAAATGGGAATACTTTTTGACTTCAAAACCTTCAACAATAGTTCAATTATTATGTATCTGTTTGTGTTAGGGTATGCGAGTAACTAAACAAAATTATTAAGGGAATATTAGATAATTTTATGATGCAATGTGCTGAACGGAATAGGTATGGTTGGATACCAACTATTTTTTCAGAATAGTAGTCTAATCTTCAACTGGGATTGTCTTCTTTTGGTTTAGCATTATATGGATAGCTTTACTTACTATAATTAAATTTTTGCCTATTAATTATATAGTATATGGTATGACCATGGAAGATAATAGTAGCTAGGGTAAATACATTAAGGGAGATATAAGTTGACCTAATGGTTAAGGGATAGTGAAGGAAGAAGAAAAAAGGGAGATATTATGGATTCGAATCCCCGAACTGATAAAATATTTATTTTGATTTCTAAAAGTATGAGATGGCGACAAATTGATTTGAAAAATAAAAAATTCAAATTTTGTTTCGTTTTGAATATTTATCCAGAAACTTGGATTATAGATTGTGTTACCTCCAATCCAACCATTTTCATTGCCTAATGTCTTTTGTCATATAATAACTTTAGCTAGGGTTATCAAATCAAATCAATCTAAAATTATGACATGAATTATTAGCAAGCTAACTAACTAAGTCCAACTTTTTGGGTAAGATAGAAAATTATCAACATGACTTAATTTATGACCATTTAGTACAAGATTTTTTTAATCCAAGAATTACGATATTTGCGTATCATAAATCTTGGAAATTATGATTTCTAGAAATGATTCAAAATTATTTAGTTTGTTATAAATATTTCTGAAAATATTTATATAAGATTTTTGAAAATCAAATATTATACTTCGTTTGTCATAAATATTTATGACAAATCAAATATTCACAAGTGGTGGTGGTTACGCAACGGTGCAATGGAGGGAGAAGAGAGTAAGGGTTCATGACAACAATAATGAGGGTTTCATGAGTGGTTGTGAGGTGTGGTGGTGCCATCGCGTTTTCATTGTGGTGGTGATGTTGCAACAATGCAATGGAGGTAGAAGAGAGTGAGGGTTTGTGATGGTGACAACAAGGGGTTCATGAGAAAGGAGCACAATTAGAACTTGGGATTGAGTGTTTGAGACAAAAGTGACAAGAAGATCAAATTTATAGGTTTAGAAAACAATTATGCATTGGTTCAAATGGTTCTATTGAACAGATGAAAATATTGTCATTCTACACCTATTCAAATTAGAACGGGTGTAGAATTGTGTTTTCTACATCAATTAATAAATAACCAATGTAATTACGTTACTTTAATTGCAAAAGGCTAGTGTCAATGTGATCGTATCATTTTCTACATCGGTTAGTTAACAATCAATGTAGAATAATAAACAACGTAGAATGATTTTTATGTAATAGTAGTGTAAAATTTCATCTAAAATTGGTGTCTTTAATGGAGGTGAATATTGTGCTCCCTTGAAGTTTGATGAAATTATATAGACCTTCCCATCATTTTTACACATGAATTTTGCTCCTCTCACTAAACTATGCCATGATAAAACTAACAAAAATAAAAACTCATTTATGCATTTATGATGTTCCTTTTATACTCTTTCATTTAAAATTGTTGTTTATCTCCTTTGTTCTTCCTTGGAAATTGAGGGTGAATCTTTTGAAAAGTTTTAGGGTTCTAAAAAAAAGGGAAACACAATTGTTTGGAGGTTGAAGAAAATGTCGAGGTGTAGAAGAGATGAATCTATTCAAGGCAGGAAAATCAAATGAAGTGGACGGGGTGGAGTGGGGTGCGGGACTTCACATCAAAGCGAAAGGAGGTGCATGCAAAAGAGGTGCTCTGTTGTTGCACACCTACTATGATGAAAGAAGTGTTAAAGTACAAGGAACACTAACCTATTAACTTGGACTTTGCATGAACAAGAGACGTGCATTAAATGCTCAAACAGGCTTAAGACCTTAGACGAAGAACAAAGTGAAGAATCCAACTGTTGTGAGACAACAAATACTCAGAGATGAAGACTATATATAGAAGAAGCTTTGAAGAAATAAGATACAAACAATATGCGCAAATTATTCTTTCATTCTTTCTTATAAATCTTTCTTTAAATTCTTGTAAAGATACAAAGCTCTTAAAACATCTTGTATGCCTTGAGAGAAAAAACTAAAAGTGTTAAGTGATATATCCCTTTGTAAGATGATCATATTTTTTAGTCAATGTGCAAACTTTCAATAAATTTTGTTGATTTATTTAAAGCTAACAATGTCTTAGTAAGATAAAGAATACTGAGTTTAAGTCAAGCTTCATGTAGAGTTTGCAAGTGTAAGAACCAGAAGTGACAATGAACAATACTTATAACTTTTATAAGTTAGTGGAAACTTGGTGGTTGCTAAGAACTGAACGTAGTCTCGAGGTTGAAACGAACCAATATAAATTTCTTGTGTGTTTTCTGGTTAGTTAATTGATAAAAAGTTTGATTTTTTTTATAGATCTTATATTTCCTTTTATTTTTTCAAGAAACTAATTTTCTCATCATCTAATACAATTTGAATCAAAACCTCTCTAAATATTTTAGGTTTATATTCATAAGAGGATAAATATGTTTTTCAGTCTTAAGAAAGGTTTTATATTTCTAAAAACACAATTCAACCTTCTTGTTAATTTTATTTATTTCTACAACAAATATAAAGCCATCATTTAAACATAAGAATATCACGAAATCACCATTGTGAGTAAACACATCAAGTGTGAACTGTTGCCGGATAATTATTGTGAAATTTTCCGGATTTCCTGTGAATATTCTTCATCTCTTGTTTCCTAGCATCAAATGTTTAAATGTTGTTCATTTTTAAGCCATCGTTGCTATAAGAAAGCTTGCTCCATCATAATTATCCTATGGAATAATTAGAAGAGAGCACAAATTTCACTTAACATATTCATTTTGTCCTATGCCAAAGGATTTTCAAGGTTTTTATTTTTTCAGTAGGTTCCATACTACATAGTGAATTGGACTGTGCAGCTTGCACTTTGCACACTACTTTTCCCTTCTGATATTTTTGGAAACAAATTTTATCAAAAATCATGTGTATTTCTGCTAAAAAATTCAAAGTTGTTGATGACTGAGGGAAAACAGATATTATTTTTTCTTACACTACGTTTATTATGAGACTAAATGAATATAAGAAATAGACAAAATTTCATGAAACACGCTAAAAAAACTCCTTCAATGCCTGTGCATTGGCAATATGGCTTGAAGGTGAACTTATAGCTTTTATTGTATTGTTTTTGGCACAAACAAAAGAAACATAAATTGTTTATTCTAGAATGTGATCATTGTACATGATTTATTGTATAACATATCAATAAATGGCAATGATATTGCATGCTTGTTCAAGCGTCAGCGCTCCGGCAGTTCAGTCTGATCTCTCCACTTGAATTCGTCAAAGGAGATATGTTTCCCATCTTGATCATGGACTTGGCGAATTGTTCGAAGAAAATGTTGTTTCTTTCAGCTTTCAACCTCACTAATTCAGCTGATTCTTGGTTCATTCTGAAGAGAACTTGATCAGAATTTAAGAGACCCTTGTTATCCAACAGGTTCTTGAAGTATCTGTTGTCAAATATAAGTGGGGTGGCGTAGTCTAGGAAGAACGGAATCTGATCACCAAAAGTTCTTGGACACGTGGCACGCAACAAAGCAGTATAGTTTTGGTCAAGAGCGGAATCTGGCTCGCCATTGCCACTTTGGTTGTAGAGTCTTTGCCCGAAGTTGGTGCAGTTAGCAATTCCTATAGTATGGGCCCATATATATATATATATATATATATATATATATATATATATATATATATATATATAGCATTTCCACGAAAATTGTTGAGAAGATAACTTTGACTCAAGTTGATGCATGACAACATGAGGATAATAGTAGTATGTAATTGGACCATTATGCTAATCAAATTCACCCCTAGACCAACCTAAACACAAAAGACTAGGGGCATGCTGGAGTAAACTTTTCCGGAAACATTTATAAAAGAGAAAATAAGAAAAAAATTATAGGAAAAAAAGACCTTTTTAGCTTTATGCATAGGTTAAAAATCAATTTTTGGATTAGTTAACATGAGAAAAAAATTTACAAATTAATTTGTGTATAAATTAATTATAATTTATGGAAATTTTCTTTTTTTCCTTATTTTTTTTTCTATAAGTACTTGTAGAGAAATTTATTCAAAAGACTCCAAACAGAGGCAAAGTTTAAGGAGTATACCAGATAGAGCAACTAGATCAGTAACGTTAAGCCCCTGTTGCTCAAATTTGTTTGGAGGGTCTGGAATGTGCTGTTTGAGGCTGGTATGTTGTTGTTTGGAGCCATTTATGCTTGCATCTCGAGAGTCCCTTCTGCCTAAGGGTACTACCCAGCTTGGTCCACCAGTCTATACATGAAAGGGACACACAGTGAATCAGGCTTGATAAAAAATGGCCAAGTCTTGATACTGAAAGGTTAAGTAACAGTTTAATTCGACAAAATGTTTTCTGTTTTTTCTCTTAATTATTTCTACTTTTAATTACAAAAATATCATTTTGTTTTACTTTATTTTCTGTTTTAATTTCCAAAGTTTGAATAGAAAACAGGAAAAATAAATGATCCTTCTCACTGACGATGCTTTCACTGCTATCTAACAACACTGAACCATCACAACCCTGCAACATCAACTTGGAATTAAGCATTTGAATAAACAACTGGATATATATATATATATATATAACATAACTATAAGTTTGGAGATATAAGGTGGGAATTGGATGGTTAAAAAAGACTACAAGTTTAGAGAAATAAGAGGTTTGATCTCCTCGGCTAATAAAATTAATATTTTAACAAACTAATATTTATCGATAAAAAAAAAATATAACTATAAATTTACCAATAAGACTAAGTAGTAAAATAAGACTAATTAAGTACTAACATCATATAATTATTTATGATACTACAATGCTAATAATGTGATGTTTCTGAGCAATAAAACCACTAATCTTGTTGGCAAGTCATAGTGAGAGAAGTTTCCTTCAAACTTGGTTGCATGAGTGTTGGGGTGGGGAATGGTATTTATGCAGAAAACTATTGCATTACAAAAAAAGATCTGGGAGGAAGGAACGGAAAAAAAACGTCGATAGCTGACCAATTTTCAAATCCAAATATTATCAAAATTTATAATATTAAAAGTTATATATAACTTCAATCTGAGGGTATGCATAGTATGTCATGTCGCTATTACGGTGGAGTTAGGCCCTCGAAAATTAATAGTTTGGGGGCATATCTAAGTAAATAAAAGATTAAAATAAAAAGAAGGTTAACAACAAATTTTTATACACTTTTGTAACCACACTCTTATTAATTAAAATTTAGTAAAAATGTCAATTTTATGAGTCGTACATTATATTTAATTATTCTCTTTTATAATTTTATAGTTTTCAACAAATTTTAATTAATCAGAAAAAATATGTTTGTAAAAATATATTAAAAAATGTATTCCTAATACTCCTCAAATAGAAAATAGGTAAGTGTATACATGGAAACTTAGGAGGGGGGCTGGGGGTCATTATGTGCTGCTACATGCGTATAACGGTCTTACTGGATTAATGTAGTATTGTAAAGAGCACATAAGATATGTTTTTCCCTTATAGTTGGCATGCTTAATAATTACTTGAACCTAAGTTGTGTAAGCATATAGTTTGAACCAAACATATGCTTGGCATAGAATCAGCCCTATCGTCCAGTTTTCTTTCCTTTATTATTTCTGCATTTGTGCAATTTTGAGCCGTGTACTTCTAATTCAACAAATTTAATTCCTGAATTCTATCATATGTTGGATCTCTTTCTATCATATTCTCACTAACAGGATTTAGCTCAATTGATTAAATAAAATACATGATATCTGAATTTGATTCATGTGGATTAAGAAAAAAACAATATCTTCCCACTAAAAGCAACACATTTCTTTTTGTTTGAGCCACATGATTAACACATGAACAATCAAAACATTAACTGCAACCAACCATATTCCCACTAACCAGAGGATTTAGCTCAATTTGATTCATGTGGATTAAAAAAAAACAAAATCTTCCCACTAAGCGCATGTTTGACTTAAATTAGTTTTCAAGATGTTGGCAAAAATTACAATTATTTCTTTAAAATAAAGTGAGCCAAAAATGTATTATGTTATAGAAAATGGAATCAAACAAAACGATTGAACCCCATCAAAATTCAATTTCAATAAAATCCAGTAAATGGAATTCAGCAACTAGATTCATGCCATAACTACCCTTTCTTTACTTCTAGATGTGAATTTGTGATTACAAATACATCAGACTGAGGCTTCAAAACCACCCTAAAATGAGTTGATCCAAATAACATATTTTGGCAGAAGAAATTCCCAAAAATTAGATATAACATGGTGTCGGACTGTCAGAAAACAAAGCAAAATGAGTAGTGGCACACATTCAAATGGCACCATATTTTCTTTCCGTTGGTCTCCATGCAGCTCCTGCACCTTGAGAAGGACCAGGAGGATGTTCCCAAGAGGTTTCACTGCCAAATGCACTATTGATGTCTTCTGGCCGTGAGTAGCCTTGCCCAGCTCCACTAACCTATTTTCATCACACACTCAACAAATGCTATATACAAATGAAGTGCAGGCAATCCTGCTAAACAAATTTACAAACTGCAATATTGATTTTTCATTGCAAAGTCCCGAGAAATTTCATAGTTTGAAAAAAGGAAAAAGGAGAGTACAAAATAACAAACCCATTATGCATCTAAAATTATATCAATAGCAATGCTGACAACACACTCTTTATTAGACATTCTCTATAATTTGGTGAATTTTATGTGGGTCATACTAAAAAACAGTAAATCTACGTTTTAAAGTGTAGCCTGGAAGAAATTTACCCAATAATAAAATGTGTTGGTGAAAGCTTATGATTTTAGCATTACTCTTGTATTTAATGCCGTTGGTGATGCGTGCAATACTGCACTTCTGCATATTTAAATACTTTCAAAATAAAAATCTAAATTTAACTAAACATGACTCTGACTTTAATAAAGAGAAACGGGAGTATTATTCTATTGACATGCTTTTTCAATTTGACCGATAAATATAAATATAAAAAATAAAATTAATTTAAGAATCTAAACCAATACTCACTCTCAACTTATCATATTCTTGTTTCTCTACACAAGTTTTTTTCTCTGATCCAATTTTCTCCCAACATCTTTGCCCTTTAGATAAATATAAATATAAAAATTAGAGCATATGCTTAAAATTTCTCAAATTCATGGTATAGATGTTTAATAGAGTGATGTCCAATATTTAGTTTAATCAAGCTCAGACCTATCAAGACTAATTTGTTGACTATTAGAAAGACCTAATATATTATGAAGTTCAGAATTAAACCATTAATAGTCAACAGTTCCAATAAAAATTAGTAACGAGCTTGGAACTCACTGTCTCTAAGCACGCAGAAAGAATTGTCATGCCAGGCAATGCATCAATTCCACGCTGCAAAAGGTTAACATTACAGATATTTAAGATGTATGTGATATGAGCTATGAAGAACTATCTTATGCTTGCAACTTGCAAGTGAAAGAGAAAAATCCTGACCTGGCGTTCCACTTTTGTCTTGTAAATGAACCCTCCACAACAAAAGAGTGTCGAAGAGACAAAAAATCTGCCCAATAACATGTTCCCATATATTGAACATGCATAGAAAAAGTATAAGAAAATATTGATGTACGTATATGATGACAACAAGAAATTGTTTTAAGTCTTATTTTATGAACTATATATAGTATTTAGACCCTAACTCTAGGTAATTCTTTTACTTGGCCTAATCAAATACAAATTAAATATAAGAGTTTCTATACATGCAAGATAACACTCCAAATATTGCCCATCCTCTTGTGCGACCTCCCCCGGGATCCTGTTTATAGTCTGCAACAATAAATAAACAGAGCTAGGCCTTCATTCAACAGAAATGGTAGTTAAAAGAAAAAAGAACATTATAATACCATTGGCATAATCACCATACTTGTTCAGTCTTCCTATTAACTAAAAACATAAAAAGAAGAGGAATAATAGTAGATTCTAAATCTTCTAGGTGAGTTAGTATCACTCACCACATGTTTTTGTAAGCACAAATTCAATTGGCTCATAACCTTCAACAGGGATTGTGATATTAACTTCATATGGGGTATTACGGGCCACCTCACCTGGAAAAGAGTTGAAACATTAAACTTTAACAAAGAAAACTCAGCACAGAACACTGATGATCCTAAAATAAGTGGGACCATACATCTCCAATCAACAATCAACATTGAGGGTGACAACGTTGTAGGAGGCTTCCCTTTGGCAGCAGACCCAGACAATCCAACTTCTAGGCCCTTATCTGGAAGTACCTAATTAGCAGCAGTCAACAATGGTCATGTCCCCAGTACCTTAAGGAAAGCCAAAAACAGTTCCCCGGAGACTAAATGTACCTTTAAACTAGGCTTTTGAACCAGGGAAGAAAGTGAAGCAACTGCAGTCATAAACAGGACTACCTGAGTTTGCCCAGAACGAAAGCTGTAAAGAACAAGCATAACATATTTGTAATAATTGAATGAAAGCTTGGGTAAGTGAAACAACTGACAACAGAAAATAAAATACCAATGATTAATTAAAAGAAGCAACAGCAGCATCAACCCTGACCTAAAATCATGGTGGGGTTTCTCAAAACCAATTTGGGTCATGCCATTATAAACCTACAATTTCATAAAAAATAAATTTAGTATTATAATTCAATTTAATAGTAAATTTAGTATTATAATATTAAATTTAGTATCATAAATCTACACTTCATTTTGGTATTACATTAATTTGGTCCTTGAATGATTTTTAATATCAAAACAGTCTAAAAGTTCCTATTCTTAAAAAAAAAAGATAAAGTCTAAAAGCTACTGTTTACTGGGACTAAATTTAAATTATTCAAGTTGCGTTTGACTGGCAATTGGCAAACAGCATAAAATATAACATAATAGAACAAAAGACAATAATGTCCTGCATAATGTGTTTGGTAACTTCAAAATTTAACAAGACCATGTGTCCTATTTTGCCTCTGACACTAATTTAAGAGAACAGAATACCAACTTCAATTACACACATACCAGTCCTTTGGTTGTAAATGGGATCTTTTGTCATATATCATTCTATGATAATTATTATATAATGTTAAAAATTATTAATATTTTTTAGTTCATACAAAAATTATTAAACATTTAATGAAATAAAAAAATTGACAAATAAAACTAGTGAATTCATAAAAATAATATATAAAGTATAATGAAAAAGTCACATTATTAATCAATCAACATGTCACAAAATGTTGTTAGTTATTAAAATAATATTAGAAGCAATACATAGGAAAATGTGAAACATGAAAACAAATTAGAAAACTATAATAGAAAATAGAGATGACAACACATAGGAGAATGAGAAACAAATTATTAATTCAGAAATGAGAAAAATATGATGGTAAAAGGGGGGTGGCATGCCAGAATGTGATAAAGAGGAACTGGGGTGCAACCAAGAAAGAGAGACAAAGAACACTTGATGATAAAAGATGAACAACAGAATGGGTTTGTTCTATTCTTCTTGGTTCTACCCATTTTAATAGAACCAAATTGTCTCACTTTTTAATTTTGATGTTTTGTCTTGTTATATTTTAAAAGTACAAGTATACAACAACCTATAAGTTCTGTTCTGTTCCAACTTGACTACCAAACGCTATAACAGGAATAGACCTCCCTTTCTGTTCCATTACTGGTCTAGTAATATTGGGGAGGCTTTTGTATTAAGGGGAGGGTTTAGCATATAGTTTTTTCTTTCCCTCCCTTTTCAGGTGGGAGCCTAGAATCCAGCCAGATTTTTGGCAACTTAATTCATGTATGTATTTATGTATTAGGTTGCCATAGGTCTGTAATTTTGTTGCATGGATTGTTTACGTATCAGTACTGCTTGTACTCTGCTTTCTTATAAATATATATATATATATATATATATATATATTATTTTTGCTGATAAAAAAAAAAGGAATAGACCTCCTACTAGGAAGGTCTATGTGAGAAGGCACAGGCAGCTGTAGCGGATCACAACCTTAATGGGTCAGTTTCACTGTAAATAATCGGCTAACAGAAGTTTGTTAGTTGGGTGGGACAGAGGGTTGAGGGGGTAGTTTGCTTGTAGAATAAATAGAACTGGGAAGAGGGTTGAGGGGGCATTGTACAGTTGGGAAGTGAGGCCAAGCTGAGACTGTCGAATTACTCGACATTCTTGAATCATATTGTATGTTCTTTGGATCTGGTTCCGCATTGGGACAGATCAGAAAAATCAAATTCTTGCAATATTTTCAATCTTGTCTCTAACTGGTACCAGTTCTATCACGGTCACACTACCTCAATGACCAAAACTTATTATCATTTGAACACCACTTTGATGTCACTATTTTTTGGGGAGCAAATTGATTTTCCAATATTCTAGTGAGGACTGAAATGGGGGTTCCCTCTAATTTAGGTCTAGTTGTTATGCAATATGCATATATCCTTCAACCAAACAAATACATATAAGTGGAAGTGGTAGAGTCTGCTCACAAGTTCCCATGATCTTGGATGAAAACCAACAGTGAAGCCTTGAAATACTGGAGGGCCCGGTTTATCACATGTGATTGCAAGATCAACTAAAACTCTGAAAGACATCAAGATTAACGTAATATTTACATATTCAAATCATACTTCAACAGCTAACAAGGGAAATCAAGAACAGAAATGAAAAGTATATGCCATTTCTGAAAATAGTAAGATGAATAAAAGTACATTAATAAACAAGCACTAGAAAATCATCATGAAATTGATTAAAATCTGTTCTAAACTAATTAGTTTAGTAAAAATGTTTATATTCACAGTGTATTTTCCCTTTTCACATTCAAAGAACTGAAGGAAACTTTTTGACATTTGCATCTGACTTTTTGACAGCACAGAACAAGGTAAAGTATAAAAGACCTGCAGTTTGATTCATTTGTGACATTACATATGCATCCAGGAAGACCTGCAATATGAAAACACAGAAAAACATACGTGATTTGCAACTTGAAAAGGGATTTAAAATAGCAAAAGTCTTTTCAATATGGCACTAAGACAGTTTATGACCAACATCATCGAGAAATTCTGCTTTGCATAAATCACTTGATTTGTTATTATCTCCCTAGTTTTTTCTCTTTTTCAGAATTTTGTCTGTCCTGCACATTTCAATAACCCGTGCTTCTAAACAACCCATAAAGATAGTTCACAAAAAAAGAAAAAAGAAAAAAAGGAAACTGAGAGTGGAAAAGGAATCAAGGTTGGATCATTGCTGAAAGCTCACATTTCATGTCGCACTAACTAATATCTCAAAATATGATCATACCTTTACATTGTCCATTCAAACATTTCCCACATATGATATTTACCTGAGACATGAATGCAAAATGTGAAAGGTCAATGCACCACATAATGATACAAACATTATGCTAAAGAAGCCCATACTTCTTACAGCCAAGAAATCAGGTAATAGACCAAAAACATTAAGTGTTTGGCATGTCAAATAAGCTAGCTTCTAACTAATTTGACTAAATGTTGGAAATAGATGGTGCAACTGACGTCTATTACTCTTCCAAGTAGCTCAGTATTTATTTTTCAAATAGGTGAAGAAAATGGAAATCTCCCTAGTGTTTTAACTCATATTTCATAACACACATAACACTATTTATTTTGATAATTACAGTATTTATTTTAATTTTTAATAAAATATTTAATCTTTAAAAATTAATAAGAAATTTAAATTAATGAAATAAAATCTAAAACTAACTTAAACATATACTTTTGTCTAAAAAAAAAAAGAATCTATGGAAAAAGTTATATAAATGTATCATTTATGTCATTTTATCAGCTGCTTCAACAACAAATTTTCCCAAACATGTTTAATTCAATATCTAATTTAAAAGTTGCAAGGTTTAAACTAGCAGTTAATATGCTTTAATCTAGCTTATAAAATTTAAGGTAGCTTATAAGTTTTAACCTTGCATACCAACTAATTTTGTCAAACATAACCTTAGCCTAGTGGGCACCTATTATGTGTCTCTATGCTTGATAGTTAACATTTTTTTTTTTTGCTCAGTGCTTGATAATTAACACAGTGCTAGATTCTATCAAATCACACAATTCCTAAGGAGGAACTTGTGCTTGGTGATATCCCCTTTATTCATAAGATAAGCCCTCTATCCCAATTAGTCAAATAGGATAAGTCATGGGTCTAGTTTATTTTTGAAAAAAGTAAAGAAAAATGGAAATTTCAGAATTGCACTAACCTGGGCCGTTCGTCCCATTTTGTCGTAACTTTGTTCGCAACCCATAAGATCACCATTATAAAATTCCTACACATAGTAAAAATGGCTTATAAAGCAGAGGAGAAGGCATTAAAGAGGAAAAAGGATGAGATCTGGGAGCAAAATGTAAAAAACCGATTTCGAAATAATACATTTGCAGTTTAAAAGCCATGAGACTCTACCTATGCACTTACATTAGTACCTGCTACTCTGTCCCTGAGACCCATGTATCGCATTGACCACAAAGATGATTGCAAGTTTGCAACACTTTTGAAGTTCCATTCTTTGAATATTAATTATTTTTGCAACTTAAATTATTTTCATAGTCTTAGAAAATGGGTATGGGTCTAACTTAACCCTACAAAACCAGCTTGTAAGGTATGGGTTGTCCCCTACTTATATACTTTAATTTGGCCATATATTTGTAGTCGTTGTGGGACTAAACCACCACCTTCGAGGTTGCAACTTAGGCAACCCCAAAGAGGCCGCAACTAAGGCGGGCTAGCGGGAATACAATTAAGGCGATTTTTCAATTAAAACACTGCTTATGTGACTAACATAAGATCAGCATGCTCCTAGGACCATTTGTGATTTCAATCTTTCATTATTATTCCCAAAAAATTTAACATCTTGCAGATGTATTTGACACTACAAGGTATTCTTACTAGCAAAAGGTCAAAAATAGAAAGAACTCAAAGCAGTGATAGAAAAATATAACTATAATAATTTCCTTCTGGTGGAAAGAATGTACACAGGGGTAACCTTATCTCTACATAAAAAATAAAAATAAAAAAACTATGTACCCCATTAACCGGAGGTTCCACGCTATGCGCGGGTAAGGGGGAGGGATATTGTACGCAACCTTACTCTTGCATATGCAAAGAAGCTGTTTCCAGATTCGAACCCATGACCAATAAGTCACCAAGACACAACTTTACTTGCTTATGTGTGTTAGTGTGTGCTAGTGTTACCTTATCTCTACATATTATGTATTTTTGGTAATTAGGGCTCGCGCGCACACACACACACACACACACACACACACACTAACACACTATTTTGTTCACCCGAAAATCAAAATATAGCATAGACAGCAGCAACTTACTTGTACAAAGTCAGATTGACCAGAACCAGCAACAAAGTAGTTGAACCTATCAAATCGGCCAAAATCAACATATCCCTGGAAAGTTTTGGGTATCAGCTAATGAAGTGGAAAAAAAAAATATATTACATCCAATAAAATGAGAATCCTTAATAAACTATGACCTGATTGAAATTTTAGGTCAATCTAGGTCAGATATAAGATCCAAAATTTCTGCAGCTTAACCGAATTTAAGTGTTTGGAAATCATTATGCATCAGATAGTTGTTAAAGAACTCAAAGGAACAACTGCAGGTCAACCTTTTAATAACTAATGAAAGATTCAAATAAAGATGACATAATCTTCCCAAGACCATTAAATAGGGGATGGAGAAAAAAATAGAAACAAAAAATACATGACCCAAAAAGTGTCCTTATCCCTCTGCAATCTGTAAAAAAGTCTACCTCATAAAGCCATGAGCAAAAACCAAACATAAGTAAATAAAATCAATCTATTCAGCCAAATCAGTCTCAGTTTGACAAGAGAAGAATAAGTTGAACTTAGGCCTATCAGTAGAACATATAAGCAACTCGTGAGTTAACCATGTAACATGAATGAATCAAACACTGGATAGCTGAAGCAATCTTTGTGAGATTTATAACAGTCCAGGCCAAGTTAAATATTAAATTAAATATGTTTTACATTCTATAGAGATGGGATGGTGCCTTAAGTGCTTGATGCGAAAAGTACCGGGAAGTTAAAAAAAGCAAAATAAAAATAAAAAAGAGCATGTTTTTTTCCTCGGATAACACAAAAACTACTCTACCCACAAGCCCAAATTAGGGGAAGACGAAGAATTAGAGCACATAATAATGAACAAAGTAGTTGAAAGCATGGTGACATGCACTACTACCGTTTGTGATCTACTCTCCACATCTTTGCAGAATCGCACGGACAAATCAGCACCTTGCTGCATCAGCACAAAGTGAAAGACTCAGAAGCATACCAGAAGGCCTAAAATTGAACACATGAACAAGATCATTCATATATAATTGCCATAATAACTGTCAGAGAGCATTACCTTTTGATCATACTCGAAAAGATAACCAGTCCAGCCACTCTAATTAACCGGTTAAGCAAAACCAAAAACATAACTAACCGTATCATTAATTATTAGAGACTTTCTTTTTAACATTCTCTCTATACGATTATGAATATCAAAATACAATAGTGAAATAAAAGTGCATAACATGTGGAAATGAATTGAAGTATACGAAATCAACAATGCGACTTGAATTGTCGAAAGCGTAGCAGTTGGAAGTCGGCATCGAAACTGAAGCCACCCATGGTGCCTGCAAAAACACACCTGAAACACACCAAAAACAAAAACGAATTTCACTGCGTTTAAACGACCGGTCGTTTTAGTAAAGCAAGTGGCGAAACGATAGACCCACCTAGGCATAAAAAGGAGAACGCCGTCGAACCATGCATTTTTGGGATCGAGCGTTGCTTCGGATTTTGAGGCGGTGTCGGTGAAGTGACGAATGAAACGGCATGAAGAGTGTGTTCCGGGTTGCCTGTGATAATGTCGTTTATTTGGCGTCTCGAAACTCAGGCAACTAAATAAAATATTGTCGTCTTTCCTCAGCGAGCTTGACGCAAACACCAAGAAGGCTTGGCGAAGGTTACGTTCTGCGTACAGCGTACGGTGGCAAATTTACCCGGATTCGCTGGTATTCAAATCATTCGACCCGATGGACCATGTAACCCGAAAGTCTTTTTTTTACTTGAATGAGAACCCACTCGATAAATCCATAGATTAATTCCGCTCATTGTTCTCACTTATGGACATATATTAGGGTTATTAGAAATTTAAAAAAATACATTTAATTAAAGATAAAAAAATAAAATAAGAAATGCAAAGAAAGAAATAAAAATAAGTAATTATTTTAAAAATAATTTTCATTCTCATGTCTCATGACTCGTAAGAATAATAAATAACATAAAATGGGTTTAAATTTTAAGAGTGAAAAACCTTGTTTATTCTATCAAGCTGTCAATTTATTTCTTAGATTTATCAATAAATTATTGAAATAAAAAATGGGGAATTGTATTTCATTCTTTTATTAAAATAAAATAAGATATTAAATGGGTAGAAAATGTCATAAAATTATTGACAGAATTCTTTAGATTGAGAATAATTTGATACAAATTTTGAAGACCAAAACATTCTCAGGCTGTCTGCTTCATTTGAATCAGTTGAACAGCTCCGATGCTGTCTAAAAATGGTTTGGCCGCATTAATACTAGTAGTGTGATACACAACCCAAATAATTTTAACAGGATTAACCAACAATAAGTTGGATAAGACAAATTGACGTCAATTCTATCCAAATAATCAAGATCAATATAATTCTGGCACATTCTGTCAAGTAAATTCTAGCATAATTTTACGCTTTCTTCATACAATACAAAACTTTAGTCATTGCTCGACCCTATTTAACTTTGGTTGCCAAACGAGCTGATGAGTAGATTACTACCGTTGCAAAGATGACAAAATTAAACCTTGAAGGGAAGCACATGAAGGTGGATATAAATCTTTCGCTGATATGAACAATCCCACCAATTCTTGGGTTTGACGAGTCAACATGAAAATGTCTTCAGCCGAATTCTTTGTTGCCCATTCCTCTATCAACCTGCATAAATTGTTCAAATTTGTACGAAGCAATTTATACAATGCATATATCATGCATGAACCGATAGATTATGCAAAGTTAATGGGTAAGCTAATCATTATTCCTTCCCGTTCTTAATCAAAAGAAAGATTTAAATATAAAAAAATTATTGTCTCCTTTTTTAGCTTATTTCAAGAGGATAATAAAGGGAAGAAAGGAGTCAAAGCATCTAGTAAATCAAACATGGAAAATATCAAGATAAACAAAAGCAAAGATTATAACTTATAGATGTTTCTAATTCAAAAGACCAAATGAAAAAGAAAATTCTTCACATATTATATTTTTCATATTAATTGATTATCATGATAAAAGGAGATAATTTGATGACTGACCTTGATTGAGATTCTGTTGCATTGTGGCAGTCAGAAAAAAGCACTTTGATTATGGGCTGTAACTTTAATTTAGCAATTGGGTCTTTGTCTTCTAAACTAGAACAATTCCCAGAGCATGACCAAGTATCTGGATTTAAGAGAATGATTTGCAGGACGGGGGATTTGGTTGTCAGATCTCTAACGACAAACCGAAACGATGATTCATCATTTGCACACTCCATCAACTGATTTGCAAACATTTTGCCCATTGTATATTTACTGGTGACAAATATAATGCATTAAAATTTATTTGGGATATATCAGTATTTAACAAACATATTTCAAAACATAACCCTTCTCTTACTTAAATTAAAAAAGAAAAACTGTAAGGCTTATTAACTGAAAAAGGAAAGTAATAGCAATAGCCTGGAATACACAACATGGATATAATCGTGCTCATTCTCAGTATCAAGAAGAAATAGCATACCAGACAGTTTTCTTTTTTGCCTTTGGCTTATAAAAAAGTTTATGATTAACAACCTTGAGTTCACAAGAATGTCAAGACTATGTCTTCCCCATTAACTCTTTTGTATATAAATGCATGGCATTGATTGGTAAAACTTTTACACACATTATCTGTAGCCTGTAGGTGCTACAAGCGGAAGGACTTCCTAAGGCGTGCAATAGCACTGCCATCAATTCGACAGAAGTTTTTGCACCAATACTTCGATTTTTGAGACTAATGTTTTTTTCCCCAATATTATATTTATACTACCAAATTATTATCTATCAATCTAACTAATTCATTTATTATTCCCAAAATTAGCAACTGGATGAATGAAACTATACACTGAGACATTAGTTTCACTTAAATCCTAGAAGCATACATGTTTTTACCAAATCTAGTTCTCCCTTGTTAGCTGCAACTGAGTTATAATGGCACAAAACTAAGTGACCTTTTTTAGCACAAAACTAAGTGACCTTTTTTCTTTCTGATAAAGAACTATTATGACAGAGTGAATTTAGTCATTCTTAGCTAACCTGAACATATCCCCTGGTCCTCCAACTGGCACACAAGTTGAAATATAACATTTGAAAAACCGTACTCCCCCATCTACAGGTGTCTGTCCCTCACGACATGGGTAGGCTCCAAGGAGAGACGTGCATTGAGGGCACGCAAATTCACGCCAATCAATATCCTTTGAAAGATTTGATAATCTAGCCATGAAAACATCTTCAAGATAACCGTTGAGGAAAGACTTTTGATTTCCCAGAATTTCCATAGTCTCTGTTGGCATCCGTTCCTTTCCAGCAGTTCCACATAAATGATGTTCACTGTTTCCATGCCCAACATTGCTTGTCAAATGAGCACAACAACTAGGAGTTTGGGTCACATCTTCGGCGTGATTCAAATCTGGACATGAATCAGGGAAGTCACCACAACCAGTTTTACTCTTCGCAACTTCACACCTCAAATTCACAGAAAGCTTCTCCTCCTCAGGATGTACAAGCATAGAATTGCTATCAAAAGCAAGGGTCACTTCACCATAGTCACTGCAAGTTGAAGTTCTTTCATCATTCAATCCACAGTTTCGCATGCCTTTGACAACACCATCATATCCGGAGTCTTCTGTTAGAGTACTACATTCTTGCTCTCCACACCCTTCAGGAAAATTACATTCAACAAGATCATCCTTGCAAAGAGTGACAGACGCAGAACTTACTAGACATACCCCCGGCCTGCACGTATAAGAACTCACATATCTCATCACCATCTTCTCACTTATCCCTCCAAACGAACAACAGCAAGCTCCAAACCAATTGTCCGCCACCTCTCTCCAATTCACCGATGGCATTTCAACAAAAATCCTAAACAAGTAACGAATACAATAACCTCAACAACAAAACATTAAAAAAAATCATTAGCCCCTGGTCCCTATTACCGCCAGTTTATCATCAACTTTTCTTATAATTTAATTTCAAACTCATATACCATCCAACCAAGTGTCAGATATGCAAAACCTGGCAATCATACTAACCATTGTTTAGGGGAAATAATTTCACAAAAAATATAATAATTATGACCCTATTTTGAGAAACTTCTCCTTAAAGCGCTTATAAAAGAAGAAAATAAGAAGAAATAAATGAAATAAAATTTTCCCAGGGTCTTAAATGAGCTTATACATAAGCTAATTTGCAGAAGTTCGTTTTTTTCTTGGTATTTTCTTCTCCTATGAGTGTGTGTGGAGAAATTTATTCAAAGAGGTTCCATTTCTCAAATTAAGCTGAATATAATATTGGCATATTAACCTGAGAGGAATTCTGGTCAACTTGAAGGCACAATTTCTGCAGTAGAAGTCAACTTCTCCTGCAGAAGACAAAATTTTCACATCTGCAACAAAAGAAGAAGCGGAAAATAAGCACAACTTTTGAAACAAACAAAAAAATAATGTTACACAATACACATAAATTCAAAAAATTAGTAATAAAACTCCAATCAGATACAGTAGTTTAGGTGTTGTCTGTGTTGTTCTCCAATCAGGATTGAAGTTTCACCTTTGGTAATCCGAAATCTTTTAATACAAAGTGCAACTTACCACCGTAAAACTTCGATTTTGATTGAAAAACAACACCCTGAATCCACGTTTTGTCCAAAATGAAAAATTAGAAGCGGCATTTCGAGATACCGGAATGTGAAACGAGAGGAAACGGCGGCGGGGTTTGGGAGAGGTCGAGGGAGGAGAGGATGGGGTGGTCGACAGGGAGGAGGAGGAGGAGCTTGACCTCGATGTGGTCGGAGAGTGGCCGGAAAGTTACCGGAGAGTCGCTATCGACCAAGATGGCGGGGAGCGGAACCCTAAGGGAGAGGGAGGAGGCTGTAAGAGTGAGGAAGGAGTGGGAGGAGTGAAGATCGACGGCGAGGTCGTTGCATTGGATAGAAGGGTTTAGGGTTTTGTCGTTAGGGAAGAGCGTTAAACGCAGCGTTGGGATGTGGGACTGTGCTTCCCATGTGTAACGCCATCCTTGTTGCTCGCTGTCGCTGTACATTCTAACGCCACCCTTTTTGCTTGCTCTTTGGTTTGCTTCTCCGGTGAAAATTTGGAAGCGCCATTGCCCATATATAAAAGAGCATTTAAAAAAAAATAAATAAATAAAATAGTTTGAAATAGTGTTAAAAACATAATGGAGTGTGGCTGCTGGGATTCGAGCCCAGGTCTCCACGGCCACAACGTGGAATTCTTACCACTAAACTACAGCCACTTTTGTTAATGTGAGTTTATTTTATACATTTTGTAGTTTCTTTACATCTGTTGTCGGCTTCGGAATTGTAAGTTCACAAAGTTGTGTTCAGCTTTTTACCTCGGTGCAAATAATATAAAAATAACCTTTTTTTTTAATGAGAAACATAATCATATTTCATTCATAATAGATTAAAGAATTAAATACATTTTTCATACTTATAAAATATTTATTCTTCAACTTATGACATAAAAAAATATTTTACTATATGATATTTCTAAACTTTTTCCTTTGATACATGTTATTAATCTTAATCTATTAAGTAATAATGTAATATTTGTTGTTAAGTTAACAAAATCATAATATGATAAATTACCATAGTGTTATCTCATCACTTAAATGAACTTAGACTAATGAATGACAAGTATCAAAAATAAAAATTTAAAATGTTATATAGTAAAATAAAAAAATAAAAAATAGGTAGTATAAACTGAAAAATGAGTATATAATAAGCTTGAAAAACATATTTAAACTTAGACTATATCATAATTTTGGTCTTTTTAGTTTCCCAAGTTCATTATTTTTGTTCTCTTAATTTTTAATTTTAACATTTGGTCTATTAGTTTTGTAAATTAATAATTTTGGTTTATCTCCTAGATAATTAACTAATGATTTTGATTAATATAGTTGATAGGTTAGTTATAAACTCTTTTTTTTTACCAAAGTTAACTATAAATGAATTAAAAATCATTAATTATTAAAAAACTTTATTTATAAATGATAGTTTTTGGTGAGCAACAAAACCTATATACATCTTCACACAAACACTTTGATGTCAAAGTCAAAAAGTATAAAAGGTGATTAATGAGATTTAAATATATAACTGTAGACATGAGTTGCCCTACATAAAAGTAAATGGAGGAAAAATTACTTAAACAGTTATTAATTGTGAGTTATGAGCCACATGACAAACCCAAAATACCTCTAAGAACAGTTTTAAAAGATATGAATGTAATGATGTTAAGCAATTTTAGAAGAGATTAAAAAAGGGCTAGAAATTAGTTAAACCATAAATTTAATACGTGCATGCGTATTTTACTGAAGAAAACAGAAAAAGAAAACTACCACCACAAATTAGTAGAACTAATGTATTATATTAGTTAACTAACTAACAATAATTGAACACCATATATCTGTAGGCAGTAGGCAATCATAAGTTATATGCATCATTCACATTAGGCAATATGAACCACATAATTTCTTTTTATCTCTACTTGATTGATAATTTAATATATATGAAACTTTAATATGGTTAATTATATAATATTTTATTTGTAACCAAAAGAATAATATTTTATATTTTAGAGATTTCAATTATAATAAAATTTACTTATAATATGATCACTTTATATAATCAGTGGATAATTAAAAATGTTTAACTTAATATAATTCTTATCAATGTACTTATTGTGGAAAATAGTTTCATTCTTGTCAGTTAAATTAACTATTTATGGTAAACATATTAAAGTATAATACTATTTGATTAACTGAAATTAAAATTATAAATGTATCATTGAAATCATATCAAATTAATTCATCATTTATTTATCTACTTTAATATAATGAATAGTGTTCTCACTCTAGAAAATAAAATAATCTTTTTGCATATTTTCTTTTTTTCATCGACGATAACTCCTTCATTTAAAATAAATAAAATATTTTATTTAGCCTTTTTTTTAACCTTATAATTTATATTTATATTTAATTCTATCAATTCGTTCTGCTTATTGTTCTCTTTATATTAGTTACAAAATAAATATTTTATTTTTTTCATATTTATCTACTTAATCAAATGTTTGTTAAATTTACCT
>PYAF01001225.1:333022-363011 GCA_007407185.1 Glycine tomentella | reverse complement strand
AATTTACCTAACCAATTTTCCTCTCAATTTTTATTCAGCTATTTATTTCTTATTTATTGGCTAATCAAATATCAATTTTTCATAATAAAATTATGTAAAATTTTGTCATGTGTTAAGAAAACAGCGTGAAAGTATTATTAGGTTCTTAATAATATATTATATAATTTCTCTCTGATTATATTTTTCTTAAATATCTCGTTAAATCCTATGAATATTGTTTGAGACTTTGAGTAACCTTCTTTCGTTTGAATTAGTCAATTATCATTTTTTATTATATACCTAATGGGGTTGAGTTGAGCTTAATCAAGTTTAAATCTTATAAACCCTTTACCCAACTCAATTATAATTGAGTGCATTTTAATTAAACAAAACCTAATTCAACCTAATTAACAAAAATGTAATTAAATTGAGTCATCTTGGATGAGTTTGCGGGATAGGCACAACCTGCTTACCCTTACTTATTCATGTGTCTAGTGCATTATTTAACTATTGAGGTGCATCGAGTAGAAACAAGTATTGCTTCTATGTTATTGTGATCAATTTGACGGAAAATTACAAGACGAATCCTCAAAGAATATATATCTAATATTTTTTTATTTTATGATTCTTTATTGTTTCATTATACTATCATAAGAGAAATCTAATATGTTTTTTAATTAATTAATTAAAACTTTTATGTCTTAATAGTTATTTATTTGACCATTATCAAAGTCTACTAAGATTTATTTGACTATTAAAGACTATGACCATCTTTTTCAATTCCAAATTGCACTAAAATATTAACCAGTTGCATACAAGAATTGTGTTATAATATATATATATATATATATATACATATATATATATATAAACATGCATGAAAATGTTAAATCTTAGCCATTAACACTGAAAAAGAAAACCGTACATTACTCGGGCTAATAATTACTAGGTAATTTATAGTTTTCATCATACCAATCTATTAAGCATCCAGCGTGGATTTCCATTTGATGCCGACAAATGAATTGGCATAGACATAGATTAGGGACTCCGAGGATTAAAATATGTCTAAAAGTAACCGTACAACATGGTAATAATGCCACCATCTTCATATCGATCTCGCAATATTCTATGGAATCACTTTGTACTATACAAAAAATGTTATTTTAAATCTACAGTAGCAGTCCTCATATTTGAAAATATAGAAGAACATTATACATAGGTCCCTTTTTTCCATACTGCTGTGTTATAAATATTGCCCTAAATATTAATTAAATATCAGCACTACCATAAAATTATTATAATTTTGATCCCATGACTGACCATTTTTGTCTTATCGGCAACAATATTCGGTACTTGGAGCAAATACATAGAATGTGACTGTAAAAACTTAAAAAGGAATATAACAGCCTTTTCCGAAAAATAAAATTTCTGGAAAATGAGAGGTAACCTTCTTTTCTTTTCTTTTTGCTGCAGGGAAAATGAGAACCTTTATGACAACTTAACACGAGAGAAAGATAGCAAAAGGAATTCGATGCTTTTAAAGATCAGCCACTATACATATATAAGCAAATGTATCAAGTACGTTGAAGCTACTTGCTTAATTGCTTTAATTTGATTAAATGGCCACTCATAAAGTGAAGTCAAAACACACGTGAGGTACTGTTGCATAAACTATGCATTGGGTTATACTAAAAGATAACAGGTATTTATGAATCAAACAATTAATATGGAAAGATAAAAGGTGCTTAAGACTTACTTAATTATCTCCTTTTTCATTTAAAGTGTACTACTGTTACTTTAAAGATTATAAACATTTATATTTGTAGCCAAATAATTTTATTATCCTTTCTTTTGTATTGATTTGGTTACAATTGATTTAAGGAATTGAATATTATTTATAATTAATCTTTTTTTATGAGATAAACTTACACTACATAAGAAATTGATAACTTTAATTTGAGATGTATTAATAATTATTCTCTTTTTTTGTTATTATTCATTTTTTTCTCTTATTTCATCTTTGTTTTTTCTTGTCAGTGTTAATTTACTTCAATTTAATTTTGACTTTAAATGTATAACATGATGAATCTAATTTCAAATTTATGAAACTAAATATCATTATATAAACTTTGGAAAAACAAACTAAATATTAAGCTATAATAGACATTTGTCAAATTTTACTTTAATAGATTTTGACCTTTTTTATAAAATAAATGGTTAATGTAATTTTTATTACAAATTCATCTGAGTTATATTTGCACCCTTTAAATTCTTCTATTGGGTTTGTCCCAAATGTAAGAGTATTTGCAGTTTGGTTCAAATGGGAATGATACATAATGAGTAGAGTTATAATATGTTTTGATAGTCACATTTTAAAGCATATTTGTATCCTGATCTATCTTGTGTGGCAATAATTTGAATACTCTACTACATAACCTTTATAGCCAAGAGGATGCTTTAGCAAAGAAAGTATATTATCAATAAATTGCCTTAACAAAGAAAGTATATCATTAATAAATTGTAAAAAGGGGACTTCCACTTGATCTTTCCCCCACCACATAACCCTTATAGCTAAGAGTCTTCTTCTGCCATGCCTCATCAAATCGGATAAGTCTTTTAACACCAAGAGGAACACAAAAGGTGCAATGGAGTCACCTTGTCTTAGTCCTCTTTGTAGTCCAAATTCTGTCGTTGGACTACCGTTAATCAAAATCGAGACAGGCGAAAATACTAGCCCACCTTTTAGCCCAAATAATCTATTTTTCATAAAACTTCTTCCTCCTCATCATATAAAAGTGAAATTTTCAGCACACGGAGTCACAAGCTTTCTCAAAATCAACTTCAAAAACCAAACAGTTCTTCCTCTTTTTTGCCTCATCCACCACTTCATTAGCAACAAGTAAACCATCCAACACGCCTTCTTCCTAAGAAGGTACATCGCCTCTCATCAATGATTTTATCCAAAACACCCATCAACCTTTTTGCCAAGACTTTAACAATGACTTTATATAATCATCCAATGAGTGAAATAGATCTATAATTTCATTCCCCAAGACCTTGGGGTTATAACTCTTAGGAATCAAGGTGATAAAAGAAGGATATTTACCCCTCAAAATGGATCCATTTTTCTCAAAACTCTCTCGTCATGCTTAAAAACTCATTACTCATAAAATTCCCAACGCTTCTTAATAAAATGAAAATTAAAGTCATCCGACCCTGGACTTTTATTCTCATACACTCTCACATTGTCTCTTTAACCACCTCTTCATATAAAATACGACATATAAGGCTTCATTTTCCACCCTCCCAATTTTTTCAAATTCAAACCCATCCAATAAAGGTCTAACCCCTCCATATTCTTTGAACTTATCTTTAAAGAAATCCAAAATTCCTCTCTTTACAATGAGTGGGTCTTCCTCCCAAGAACATGCTATCTCCAACCTCTTCACCCCACTAATCTTTCTTCTCTATTAAACCATGAAATGGAAAAACTAGGTCTTACCATCCCTTTTGAGCCACTTGATCCTCAATTTTTGTTGTAAGAGGGATTTATATCTCCTAGAAACTCTCAGAAATTCTAGAAAACCCTTCTCCTTTTTGTTTCCTCTTCCTCCAATCCTCCATCTTCACCTTTATATTAGTTCATTGATCCTTTCCACTAGGTGGAAATGGGCTGAGCCGAGCCCTACCTAAATCTGGTGTAACCTATTTTATATTTTCATAGCCTAAGTATGGGCCTGATGCTCATCACAAGCCTATTTTTAGGCTTGGACTGACCTTTATAAAAGCCTATCAAGCTCGTTAGCTCACTTAAAAGCTTGTTTCATATTAAGAAGTGTAAAAATTATTGTTTTTAAAAAAACAAAACCACAATTTTTTATTAAAAAGCAATAAGACAATTTTAAACCACAAGATATGAGAAAGTTTTTTACAAACATTACATGTGATATGCTAGCAAAGTCTTTTAACTTTCACCAAAAGAAAAGAGTTCACATTCCTACTACTCATCTATGTTTATACGATATTTTAAACATTAATTAAAATGATTCAAATCGTCAAACTACTAAAATACTTTTATAATTTAAATAAAATAATTATAATATTATACATCATAAAAATATTATTATTAAACAGACTTGTCTGTCATGCTTAATAGGTTTTTCTTAAGACTTGTGATTTGACCTATTTAACTAAATAGACTTTTTAAAAAAATAAGCTTAGCCTTTTTACTAAATGAATTGGATCAGACCAGACCTTAAACAAATTGAACCATAAGACCCTCATGAGTGATCTGATCTATTTATACCCTCTTTCCACCAACTATTTTAATTTGTTCGACCTATTTTTTTAAAAAAGTTAAGGATTCAATTTAACTTATTTATCTGATATAAATTTAAAAACTAGATACAATATTAATAAAGCTACTTACTAAAAGTATATTTAAAAAACTTTATCAGCAACTTTTTTTAAACTTACCAATAGATCATTTGTTGAACTAGTAGTGATGCTACCAATAGATATATAATATATTAATTCCTAAATTAATATATTAATATCCAGTAAGTCTAAGTCTTTAAATAACCTAATAAATTTGCTACGTTATTATAGTAATAATAAACTAATAAATTATTTATATATACTTGAATAAGTTTATATGTGTATTTTAAAAAATCGTATAACTAATAGATATTTAATTAAAGAAACTTTCAATCGGGTAAAATATTTTGATTTGCATAATTTAAAACGGATTAAACCTAATCTGACTTATCTCATTATTTTATTTAAATTTTAATCAATATACTATATAAATTAATTCTATATATAATACTCTTTTATCTAATTAAATACAAAAATTAATAAAATTTATTAATTTAGTTATTGACATTATATTTATTAATTAATATGTGGGAAAAGAATAATAATTATGTATTTTATCTTATTAATTTGTGATTAGTCATTTTTTTTCGAATTACAATGCAAGAAATAATATAGAGATTCTTGTGGAAAGGACCAAACAAGTCTCTCAAAAAGTTCCTATAAGGATGAGAGAAGTATTTTTCAAAATCAAATAATATTTTTAACATGAAAAAATCAATATTTTAATTTTTTAAAACTAATATTTTTAAATTTCAAAAATATTTCTATAAAAAGTCACAAAATTCAATTTATGTAACTCGACAACTTAAAAGGATATAATCCAAATTTGGTTTGATTGGTATAAGTTATTAGGTTACTAAAAATATTACTGAAATAATTAATCTAACTCAATCCATAATTGAATAACTTTTTCTATCAGTTTTTCTTTTAAAAAAAAAAAAATTTCTTTCGACCTTAATCCTTAACCCAAATAAAACAATCCTCATACTAAAAGAGTCAGACTTAATTGATTGAGTAAAATGTGAGTGTTATAAACTTTTTGATACTCTATCCAATTTGTAAATGAAAAAAAAAAAAACTTAATCCGTATACAACCATGAGCCTAGCCATCACAAAAACAGCCATTAATGATGATGGTGGCTGAAAAAACGTCTGACAATTAATGCAACTACAATTTCCCTAACTAAGAGATGACTCTAATTAAAACCAATCACCACTCCCTTTCAATAATAATGATGGTGGCTAAAACAACTGGTTTGACAATACAAATACAATTTCCCCAGCAAAGAGATGGCTCAAATAATTAACTCAATCACGCTTTGCCGTGTGACTCACATTCGATATCTTAACCAAAATTAAAATAGTACTATTGTGTTTAATATATATTATTGTAGGCAAAACAAAATGTCCACTAACCTTTTACCGAGGAAAGAGGTCCATACCACTAGCACAGCTTTAGGAAGAATTTACTTATATTCATGCATATTTCCCGAAGGTGTCATCTATGTCTATCTAAAAGCATAAACACAGTAATCAACTTGTTGATCCGAGAGGACCAGTATATATATGATAACCCTTGCTGTCTAACACCATAAACCTTCTTTCAGGACCCTTTTTCAAAGCTCTATGCAGTTTTGCTTTGGGAATTTCACTGTATAACTATATTTCTTTTGGAGTGAGCTCAAAAGGACTTAACGAGGGAAGAAGCGATTTTGCAACAAGGAGAAAAAGGGCTGCAACTTGTGAATGCATATGGTATCAAATATATATCAAGATATATATCCCATCTTATTACATTGTAAAAAGTGAAAGGGCATCTCAAGGTTGTTATATAGGGTAGCTATAGTTAATTAGATCGATTACTTTTGTTTTTGGGATCTTCAAGGCTTGGAACAATTATGGAGTTTGCCAGTTTCCATCTTCAGCATCAGCTCCAAGAAGAATCTACTCAGTGCATAACTTCAACAACCCCACCACCTGACTCTAAACCTTCCTTTATCACTAATCAATCATGGATCCCAAGCAACATATAGTAAGTGCTTTCCCCTTATAGTTGTAACAATATTTGTCACAGGTGAAACTAATGAATTCATTGAACTAGGTGTTATGATATTTGAATTCTTTGAACCCCCCTTAATAAAATAATATAGAAGCTGGCTTCTTATATCACTATTTTCTCGGGCTTGTGGGGTTCCCTGTGAATGTTATTCAGCAAAAATTAACTACTTATGGAAAAGATATGGACATTTTCTTTTGATAATCAAGATATGGACATATATAGTAGAAAAGTATATACATCAGTTTGCACAGAACTCTCCGCTACTACAAATCTTTTAATTATTAAGTCGGCTAGCTGTAGTGGTAGTATATGTCTCCAAATAGTACTATTTATCTTGATTTCACATTTGACCATTTCATGATTATTATTCTACTGCTTTTCTTTGATTGCTTTTTAGTTGTTTCGTCTTTGAAACAGTGATAGCATCCATTATAGCTTATAAGTGTGTGTTTGTTTTCAGCAATGGCTATGACAGTGGGTTTCTAAATGATCAGAGCTTCACAAATTCAAGGGAGCTACAACTCAAGCACGCCATGACTGATTCACTTAGAATTTCAACAAGGCAAGCCTTTGGTTTTCACAATGGAAAAAGCCTCATAACTCAGCATCCAGTTAGTGATAATAATAATCTCTTTCCTGCAAGAATCTTCAAAGGTGAAATGATCAATACCTCCATGAAGGTTTTGGAGGAATCATCACAATATTCTTCTCTTAGTTTCTTATCTAATATTGGTGTAACTGGTGAAGAGTTTTTCCCCAATGACAAGCCTATAGATGGAGGAACCTTAAGCAAGAGATATAATAATAACTTTGGCGACGTTTCCTTAATTTCAAATTTACCAACCCTAGATATGGCCTCTTCCTTAGTTTCATGTTCTTTGGGATTAAACACTAAAATGTTTGATCTACATACAAGTTATAGTGGGAGATGTGGATTAATCCAACCTTGCTATGATACTTTTGGTCTTAACGAGAGCATATCTTTGAGTCACAGCGATATGCATGGCCGTGAAAACAGTCCATCAGACAGCTCAAGTAAAGTGAGTGCTATATTTTCTCTACATCTCTTCTCTTATATATATATATATATATATATATATAAATGAATTAAACTTTTCTTATGACTTTAAAATCAATTTATAAACATCAATTTTTTTCTTATATTATCATCTGACGTTTTTATATGTTAATTTGAAGCTAGGCAAAAAAAATTAGTTCATGTTATTAATTTTCTTTTTCTTATGAATGTTTAGCTCTTTGTAAAGTTTTTTCTTACAAATATATGTATTTATAGTAATAATTAATTGTATATTTTTTATCAATAAATATTAGTTATTAATTTTTGTAAGTGAAGATTCAAATTCAGATCCTATTTTTTTTCGTTATTCTCTCTACCCTCAAACTAATCTTGTGTCTCCAATGATTGAGTGTGTATGTATTTCATATATACCGTCTAAATCAGGGTGTCCTGGTATTTTTGTAAGCATAACAGAGGCTAAAACTAATTAGTAAATTTGAGTAATATTTGAAACACGAATTTCGTTTTTACATTATAAACAAAATAATGGAGTTTCATCGGTGATTCTATTCGATTGGATTAATTAACCTTTTCTAGTAAATTATAGATTTCATCATTTGTAAGTGAAGTTGCAACAACGAAAAGGCCTAGCAATTGCTCTCTACCAAAAGAATCTGAAGCAAAAGCTAAGAAGTCAAGGCCATCATGCCCGCCCCTGAAGGTAATATTTTATGATAAAAAGTCACTTTCATGTTTAAATAAAAATGGCTGATCGATATGGAGTGAATTTAAAGCAGGTAAGAAAGGAAAAATTGGGGGATAGGATCCAAACTCTTCAGAGACTAGTGGCACCTTTCGGAAAGGTACATCATATCTGATCTCTCTGGTTAATTGCCACTTATTTACGTGTGTCTTTGTGCGTGAAAATTGAATACATCATATGAGATTTATAATAATTTATATATTATATTTAATTAATTGAATTAAATCTCATTGATTAAGTACGTAGTTCTCTCTCTTATTATTATTATTATTATTATTATTATTATTATTATTATTATTATTATTATTATTATTATTATTATTATTATTACTATTATTATTATATATATATATATATATAAATAATTCCTAAAATATTTTTTTTGTTGTTTTTTCGTTTTAATTTGACACTTTAAATTATGTTCTTTAATTCGCAGACCAGTACAGCCTATGTGTTGAGTGAAGCCATTGGCTACATCCATTTCCTTCACCAACAAATTCAGGTGGATATTTAGACATTATTAGATCAATCGTAATTAATATAGCTGGTAATTAAGCTGCACTGTTTTAAGTGTACGTACGAACCTAGGGCTAGTTAATTAAAGGCCCTTTAACTATATTTCTTTCACAAATATGGAAAGAAATTAATTCACAAGTTACGTGATATATTTCTTTCTGACTTACGTACAATATTCTCTTTGTTCACTGCAGATTTTGAGCATCCCTTACATGAAATCCGCACAAAGCAAGCCCTCTAGAATGGTGCAGCTGGTAAGAAATGCATATACTATATAGTTTTTGTAGATATTTCTGTGCAGAATTTGATTCCTAGGCGAAGAGTAGACTTTAGAAAATAAATTATAGATGTGTAATCACTAATTAGAGAATTTAGTTTTTTAAATAATTTAAAAATATACTTGATTGCTGTAAAAAAATATACTTGATTGCCTAAAAGAAATACTTGATTATATATTTAGTTATAGTATATTTGATAATTATAATAGTTAAGATTGTACGTAATAATTTATGCTCACGAGTATTTCTCGTATACTCATCATATATAGTCAATCATTCAATACGTGATATAAACTATTTTTTGTTTTCTTGCTACATGCAGGATTCAAATAAGGTAGATAGAAGAGAATTCATGCCAGACCTTAGAAGCAGAGGCTTGTGTCTTGTGCCCCTTTCTTATGCATCATTTATTCGTCGTTGCGTTTAGCCATTTTCATATTGTTTTTAGTAACAGATAACCCAAAAATTGAATCAAAAAAGTTTTATGGTGTGCTTGTTTCAGTAGATCGAACAATGACAATGTTGTAATGTAAAATGAATAGAGGAGTGAAAATTAAAAAAAAATGAAAAAGAAAAAATGATTTTCACCTCGCTATATATTTTGAAAACTAAATAATAAATAGACCAGTTCATCTTATTTATGTGCTATATAAGCAAATAGGAAAATAATTTTGAGCTATGCTAAACATAAAACAAGGGTGAAATAGCTTTTAATGATTTCAAATTCTTATTGTGATATTTTCACATATCAGGTTAAACAAACTTTTGGATCTTACTGGGATAGGATCGGGTTAAGGATAAGAAATTAGGATAATTCCCCAGACATGTTTGAAGTTGGGCTGAGTTCAGAAAACAAAATTTACGCGAACAATTAGTTGATTTAATTTTAGTTAATTTTGGTTCTACAATGAGAAATATTCTTTCAATAATAACATAATAATAACATATTTTATATGAAGTTAGAATACCGATTAAAATACTTATTTGTTGAAGATATGTAATCATAGGTACTGAAAATTGCATGTGTTGTACGGCTCAATCTATAAGCAGCACTGTAATTTCAGTTCAACCACATGATGGGAATGGCTTAAATTAAACTCATTTCTTAACGTTAGTTGAAGAGGGAGTTGATTACATGTTAAGCAATTAATGTCAGCAACACATTTTTAACGTATTGAATATATTTTTTTAGAAACTATAATTTTTTGTCAGTCTCACTTATTGTTTAATAAATCTCACTCAGTTTTATATATTTTGATAAATTTTATCTAATAATAAAAGTGTTTAAAGGAATGTGTTAGAAAATGAGATTATACATTATATAGATTTTCTATGAAATGAAAGAGAGAGAAAATTTAAAAAAAAAAAAAATGAAAGAGGAAAAAAAATTCCGTTTTATTCTTCGTTACTCGCAAGCCACGAGTAACATGTTTGGCATGTTGGCATTTCATTGAAAACCATTTTTTTAATTAATTTACTTGTAAATAAAATTTTATTTCAAGCATATTAATTTTTTTTATAATGTGTTGTTTTGTAAGTGCTCGATTTTCATATATATTTAGAAATCCTCTTAATATATATATTCATTCCGGCACTGTACATCCAAAATAGGATTGGCTTTTGCATACACTGTGCATCATTTTTTATATACATGGAGAGCAAGTCCAATCCTAGAGTACTATAAGATGACATTTGTGGTGTGTATATATATATATATATATATATATATATATATATATATATATATATATTAGAGTTCACATTTAATGTGTAATATAGATGCATTTAGAAAGTCTTCGGAAAGCCGAATGAAGAATTAAACCCCCACATGTACATAAATTGAGAGCTTACCAAGTGAACTGCATTATAAAAAATAAAAAAATATTAAACACAAGAAAAAATAGGTTCTGTAAACAAATAACTTGTCATATATATTTGGGCATGCAGTTGTAGTGTACTTACCAACTTCTTCTTCTTCTTTTTCTCAATGTAAGCAGAAAGCTCCTCTTGCTTGGAAAGTGAATCCTCCAAAGCCTAACAAGGCCGATCCATTATTTTTTTGTTGTGACCATATTATAAAAAATTGTGCAGCAATATAAAATGGTGAAAAAAAAAAAAGAAGAAAAAATCATATCCCTGAATTAAGATTATGCACATGGCTTATTTCTACAAAATTTGTGTAGTTTTCTACTAAACAGAAAATTTGTGTAATCTCATGAAACCTAGTAGAGTTTTTAACTAACTGTAGCAGATAAGATTGACATTGTAAAGTAGTCAAATTTTATAGTCTGTGTAAAAATGTTTTAAGTTACAATGTATTTAAATTTAGTTAAAATCAGGTTTAGTGCATGTTTAATTAAAGTTTGTAAAATTAGGTTTGTGTAGTTTGACAAATGAGTTTGCAAAAGCAATACGAGTCTTAATTATTTCTATAAATCTGAGTTTTCAAGCAAAATTTTCACGTGCAAAGTGCAAACGTACTTTTGGAGATAATAAATTAATTAAACATGTAACCAAAATGAGTTTATGTCATGAGTTTGGAGCTCTCCTAACGGAAAACCAAACATTGCTTTATTTGTTTACCTTCTTTGTTGCCAAGAGTTCTTGCTCCAAAGCATCTGCTCTGGTGATAGCAGCATTGAGCATTTCCTCCTTCTCAGGCGGCATGCAGATGGTCTGGTTGTTCAAGTTGACCATTTTGTCTTCCAACTCAGCCATGCGTTTCATCACAGTCATGAACTCTTGAGCAGAGATGTTAGGCATAGCAGTCATTTCCTCTGAATTAGGAGCATGTCCTTTGTATTCGCCACCAAAGTTGGAGTAGAAGTTGGCGTCTGTGAGCTTCTTTGGCATGTTCTTAGTCATCCTCACCATTGTCACAATGCCCATCACAAAGGCCATCACGCCAGTGAAGATTTGAGAGTTCATTTTCTCGTGAATTTTGAACGAATCAACCATGGCATATGCGTCCACTGCTCCAACTGCCATGAGTTCCACAAAAGCACATCATTCACTTCACAAGTTGCCACGAGTAAAGGATATAGACATAGGGTGTGTGACATTTCTGTGTTTTAATTTGGTATACACACCACACAAGGTGACTATAAAAAGTTTTAGTCATTTAGGAATATGGAATATTTTTTTTTTTAGCTAAGCCACACACAGGTTTAGACTTGAATCTGAATCCACCGGTTAAGTTAGAACAATTTCATGCCAGTTGATCCACGCGCTCGATGGTAAGAATATGCATTATAAAATAGAGTTAAACAAAGAAATACCATTCTACCTTTGGATACTGCAAATTTCTCATTTTCTTCCATCTTTTTATTCCAAGCAATTTTATCAGCCTCGGGGACAAAGTCCTCGTAGTTGTAAGCCTTAGAAGCAGGGACCTGTTATATTTTTTCAAGGTTTAGTACTTAAAGCAAATGAGCACTATTTATTTAATTCTCTTAATAACAAAACATAGGTCACATGAGACTTCTAAAATATGCAATCTTCTGTATAAAACAATGTCTACATGAAACTACCAAAATGTACTTCACAACATCATAGTTGAATTATCTAGTCTAGCGTGTTTAAATTTTCCTTATATATTTACCTCACTAGCTATATTTTGTAATCTACAAGATTGAAGCTATATCTATATGCTGTAATATAAAAGGTTTCTGTTGTTAACCAGATCAAGCATGCATGGATAATGTGAAATATAATAACATACCCCAGCAAAGACAGAAGACAATTGTGCGGTGAGATTAGCCTCCGACTTGGGAGTCTCGTGTTCCTAAACATGATTATTGATTAGTTTGGATGTTAATCCATAACAGAAGGAACCAAGGGTTAAAACAAAAAACAAAGGGTTTTGTACAGAGAAAACTATGTACAATATAAAATGGAAATGCCAAATGAAAGCCGTTTTTGAGTTATCTAAGTTCAACAAAGACATTCAATAAGTTATCTCACCTCAGAAGCTGTCTTCTCTTCCATGACAGGAACCTCACATTTCCTTGAACATTTGTGGTCACCATTTTGAACCATCTGTTAGTCCATATAGATATATATTAAGTACATAAACTTGCAAATCCATAACAGAACACAAAATTTTACTTAGCTGAATACATAAAAAGAGGAAAACAAAAAGGGATTGCAACCCCACCTTTATTATATCTGCATCCTTCCAAGGGCCTTTATCAGAGCGCATGCAGCCTCCTTGACCAGCACAGGTGCAAGTGCCTCCCAAAAACTCTGGCAACTCACTGGCAAAGCAAAACCAATAGATATGAAGATTGTCAACAAAACCTTAATTTGCTTTTGAATACTAGAATGACAATTTTGATAAGAGCTTTTGAATACTAGAATGACAATTTTGATAAGAGCTTTTGAATACTAGAATGACAACTATGGAGCAGAAACAGAATTGAAATTACTTGTGGCACAAGGAAAATCAGGTACTGCAATGTTACAGTATTTGTTATCATGAACTCACCTCTCATCAATTATTTCAAGCAATTTGCTTTGATACTTGTTGCCAAGAACCTGATAAATTATAAGCTCAATTAGATAAAATCTTTCTTAATTTATTGACAAAAACAAGCAGATATTATAAGAAAATGTCTTTGTTCTCACATGGATTTTTGATGTGGTCTTTGGGTCAAGAAAGGACTTAACGGTGTTCCACAACATTCTGAATCCAGAACCTGCATTGATGATGAACATGCGGTTCAAGGTCTGCAGTGAAGCCACCAATTTTATGATATTACAACTCAGTAATCCACAATATTTGTTTTCAATTAAACTTTTACGCAAATCTCAAGTAAAATAGAAGAAAAACATACCTCAGGGTAGTTGTCACCGTCAATCTTTTGAAGACGGGTGATAAGCTCCCTGGCATGCTTGTTGAAGCTCTTAAGGCCCTGTGACATTAAAACATAGCAAGTTTTCATCATATTTTCATATTTTACACATCACTTTTTCCTCATAGATTTCAAGGTTCATTTTGAAGTGTGAACTGAATAAAAGATAGTAAGCTTTAACTTGTCATGCTTGTTGAAGTTCTTAAGGCCCTGTGACATTAAATGATGTAACTCAAGTTACTTCGGAAATGGTAAGATCTTTGGTGCAAGAACACAAAGTTGTTTTTTTTTTAACTTCAATATTTGGTTGGCTTAAGATAAACAACTATTTCTGATACGTACCACTCCTTGCACATCAAGGATGGTTGTACTTTGATCGATGTGTTTCTTCACAGAAATGGAGCAAGCCGCGAATTTCACATCAAATGTCCTCTCGAACTCCTTGACATGGTATTTGATGTAGCGATCCATGGTTGTGACTTGCATCAACTTGGTGGCATCTACTTGGCCAATTCTCTCAATGTAAACTGGTCGTCCATCTTTATCAACTCCATGATGTCCATGAGGATAGTATTGCAGGACTTCTTCGAGTTCCTTGAATTCAAAATCCTAGTATAAAAAAGGCACAAAATAAGTAAACAGAAGGAGGAGCAAAATTATAATTAAATAAGTGAGAATAAGGGTCACATTCCCCTGAATTCTCACAAATATCATTGTTCAAAAACAAAAATACCTCACTGATGGTGTCAGCACCAAATTCCTTCCTCCATTGAAGCATGTCAGACCACATTTGCTTAGATTTCTCAAGTTCAAATTTCCTGGCCTTCAAGAATCTGTTCGACAAAATACAAATAATGAAGGAAAAGTGTCAAGTTCCTACTCATAACCAATTGAATCGATATAACATTCGGTCCCTTAAAATGTTTCTTCTATTGCTTTACTCTTTAAAAATCTCTGCCTATACGAATTGATTTCTAAATTTACCAAGGAGCTAACAAATTCCTCCCTCTAGGCACCAACTTGTAAAGACAAAAACTTTCAAGGATCAAAATAACAGCATATTTGGGGTCCAAATTATATATTTACTCTATAACCATTATTTGTAGGAATAACCAAATTTGAATGGAAAAAACAATAGATAATTAGAATGGACTCATTAAACAGGATTTTAAAATTAGGATAGCATTGCTATTCACTCTTACAAAGAAGAATAGTCTCCACCAATCTAATTAATAGATGACCAATTAACCTTGTTCAATCTAGGTGAATTATATCAAAAATTTTGTGCCTCATTAGTAGGAGTTAAGCAAGAAAATTAATGTGACCTGAGCAACATGTGATAATCATCGTGCTTCTCAGGGAGTAGCTCGTCCAAGACAAGAGCTTGACGGAACTCATCAACAGCTTTGGACTCTTCAGCATCGCGGATATCCTCGATTTCAACCGACATGACCTTGCTGCTGCTACGCCTCTTACTCCTTGTCAGAGAATTCCTTAGCATTTTCTTCAACGAACCAACACGGTCACTCTTTTCAAGAGCTGCAATAATGCAGCCATCAATCACATTTGGTTTTTTTATACCAAATTTCTGTGTTTTCTTTATAATGATCACGGTGAGATTAGAATATATGATCTCAAACAATATACTACTCAAATTCTCCACTACTAAGCCGACCTATTAGTAACTTTAAGTGATTTTGATTAGAGAAACATATGCTATTTTTAATCAGAATTGGAATTTCACTTCAGTAACATATGTTAGAACCTGTGATCTCAAACATTATACACTACTCAAACTCTCCACTACTAATTAAGCTGACCCTATTAGTAACTTTCTGTGATTTTGATAAGAGAAACATATATATGTTGTTTTCTAATCAGAATTGGAATTTCACTTCAGTAACATATGTTAAACCTTTTATGTAAATCTTTTTATACGAATTATGAGTAGAATCTCCAATTCTAATTAGAGAACAACTCTAAAAAAATACATAAGAAATTACACAAATTTTGTACTTTATGAAATGTAAGTTGTTTTTTGTCCAAAAATAATCACAACCAAACATGTAACCAGCAATTTAAGATAAATTTTGGAAAGAAGGGGAAAAAAAAGTAATGTAGATGGAAACTGACATACATGTCTTTGGAGACAGGGGTCCAGACATGGTGTGGCTTTTGTTGATAGCTTCTGCTGGGTATTCAGGAGAATTATACACTCGTCATACGAAAGCAGAAAAAAAACACAGCACTCCAAATGCCCTGCATGCATGCAAGAAAATAATTAACCCCACCAATCAGTTAACAATATTCCATTAAACATAAAATAATGAAATCAATAACAACACCAACGTGCATGGCATGCATGCAAACACACGAGGTTTTAAAGTAAAAAAAAAAAAAAAAAAATAAGAAACGAAACTGAACACCGAGAGAGAGAGAATCGAAACTCGAAAGAGGTGTACGAGTATCAATTAATGGGTTTTTGCAAAAAAAAAAAAAAAAAGAAAGAAAGAAAGAAAAAGGAAGAAATAAAAAGAGGGTAATATAGAATGAATGATCACCTCGTACGTGAAAGCGAAGGGGACGGGGAGAAAAGGAAGAGAGAGAAAAGTTACAAGAAGACAGGAACCCTGAAAATAGGTTTCTCGTTTCATAGATGACGGTGAGGCTTCCACGATGGGTCATTTGACCAAGTCACGATTCTCTAATTGGAGAAGAGAAATTAAGACAGATATGGAAGAAAGGGTTTGGCCGAAACGTGAGGCTGTTACATTCCATTCATGTTATTGCATCCATCTCTTTCCCATTTCCCATGTTCATGTCTCTCTTCCCATTTTGCCCCCCGCCACTTGCCAAATTCTTATTCATTGTTCGTATTTTTAACAATAAATGTTTAGACTTAAGTTATTAAATACAATCAATATTAATAAATATTAATTTAACTACCCCTAAATTCTAATGTTGATATATACATACTAATCTAAATCAAATTTTAATTTACTTCCATCACTTTTTTTTCATTTATAAAATTTAAACACTTATTTGTAAAGCATTTGACATTTGAATCTATTTTCATTTGGACCAATGCAATATTAGTTCTCATTAATATTATTTTACATACCAAATTTACTTGCAAATATAGTAATAACTAATAAGTTTATACATTATTTATTTTGATTATTACACTATATTTATTTTTAATGAAGTATTTGACTTTTAAACAAAAAGTATCAAGATTTCAAAAGTAAATATAATTACCTAATTATATATATTTGTCTACAAAATAAAAATTATATAAACATGTCATCTTTTGTTATTTTATATTTATTAGCTAATTCAACAACTAATTTTGACACATAGTTGAATTTAGTAAATTAACTATACAATTTTCAGCTAATTTTGTTTTTTCAAATTTTAACTACTCCCTCACTATTTCCTTCTCTGGCGCTTGATCCATGGCAAAGCGCCAAATGATGACAACCTGCAACGCAGAGGCTGTGTGACAGTTTCATTGTGTAGCTTATGCTGCAAACATGCTGAATCTACCAGGCACTTGTTCCTCCAATACAACTTTGATTGCTCTTCCTTTCTGTCTTTAATTTCAGTCATTCCAACTAGTAAAAAATCTCAAGTTTCTCATGTAATTACCTTTGGTATTGTTCATCATTATGGTACATGTGGCGAGCCTGGAATCTTTTGCGTTTTCAAAAACAGAAGTGTTGCCATTCCTAAGGTTATTCACATAATCACATGATTTCAGCCTCGGTTTAGCTCTCAGGAAACTGTTCTTCTAGCGCGATGTACAACTCCATTTCTGACTTCTCTTTTTTGAAACTTTTTGTTGTTACTGTCCATCACAAAAAGGCCCCTATGATTAGCCAGGTTCAGTGATATGCCCCCTTCAAAACTGGATCAAAGTTAACACTGACTCAGTGATATCCCCCCTTTAGGTTTTGATTGGGAGAGGAATTTTAGAGGGAAAGGGAAGAAAAGGAAAGGTTTAGGTGGTGACATATTTTTATTTGGGAGTTTTAATTTTTGATGAAAAGAATTTGAGGATTTTTAAAATTACTCTTAAATCCTTCAAACCCTAAAAATTGTTGTTCCCCCAATTTGGAGAGTTTTTTAGAAAGAAAAGTTATTAAAATTAGTATCATATCCCAGTTACAAACTCAAAAATATATTAAAATATATTTTAATATATTTTTATATTTAAATTATATAATTTTCACATTTAAAATCTTATTAACTCTCAATTTCCCTTTCTTAATATATTTTTAACTTTCAAACAAGGAGGAAAAAATTTCTCTCATTTTCCTCCCTTTCCTTCTTCTCTCTTCCCCTTGAATTTATTTCATTTCCTTCCTCTCCTAACTTCCAAACAAAGCTTCCAAACAAAGCTTTAGAGACTATAAGGGCTGTATAGTTGGCTGCTTCTCTGAAAACATCGGTATCTCTTTTAGCCTCTATCCAGAGCTTACAGCAGCTATGCTAGTTACAAAGACTGGAGAAAGCTTTTTGCTGGACACGGATTCTACTATAGTGATTGCAGTTTTTAAGTGAGTATTTGGTTTCGCTTTGTAAAATTGATTTTTGATACATTTTCACGTATTTGATGTCACATTAAAAGAATTTAAAATTAATTACGAATTGAAGCACCTTTAAATAATTTCTACGTTAAATCCAAAGTTTTGTACTGAATTTTATTCTTAACTCATTTTATAATAAAATATTTAAACAAAATACTTTACTTCAGAATCAATTTTAACCAAAATTGATTTCATTTAAAACTAATTTTTTCAATGTGCATTCAAACACACTAAATCCCCTCCTTTGAAAGCTTGCTTTAGTCCTTTGGAAGTTTAAAGTATCTTTAGTGGTAGATTCCAAATTGGAATTTTATATAATTTTTTGATAGGTTTTATAGTATCACCTAAAATTGAAGATATTTCAAAATCTCTTCCATTTTTCTTCAGTGATAAATCTCGTTTTGAGATCTTGGAAAGAGAGGAAAATAATTTTTTTTGAACAATATGTAGATCTTGAAAGTTCTTCTATAATAACATATTTTTCATATTTGAGAGCTCTTCATCTCATTTATCAAGAAATCTAATAAAAATCAGATATTAATCTCAAGATCTTTGTTTAAAATCTAACACTAAATATCTTAAATAACATTAGTTGGATTGTCCTAAACTTTCAGGTGATATGCACTTCCACGTCTCCCATTTTTTCCGTGAAGGGAACGTTCGTGAACAATACAACATAGACAAACTAGGATTACCCAATTGTAGGTTTAAACATTAATTGGATTTCTTTGCTGGGGTTTTGTTGCGGTTCCCCCAGGTGTACATGTTATCTACTCACCTTTTTGGAGTTTTTGATTATTAATATATTTGATTGTGCTGTTTTATCATGGGTAGTGCTTTAGGTGTCAACGTTGTTGGAATGTATTGCATTACCTTTGCGCGCACTCCATTTATAATTTTCTTTTTTGGCCAAACATACATATAAAATCCCACCTATTTAATACATATGAAGAAACAGATAAACACAATGTTCACATAATACACAATTTTCACATAACTATCATGTGAAAATTTACCGGGACAAGATATTTTATATATTAACACTTCATTTAAAATTGTGTAATCATATATTTTTATGTAACAATGAAATATGATAGTCGTATCACAATTTTGTTTTTGGTATAACGGTGGTAATGAAGTTTGGTGCTACTATTTCATGCGTACTATTCAAGCCCTGGCCCAATTGTAGTGGCTTCTAAAGTTTTAATGAATTGACATTAATGAACAATAGTTAAATCCAGATAATTTATATCAATCTCTTATGTTACAAATGAAGTTCTAACTTTTGACAGCCTTTGATGTGAGAAACGTTAGCAATTTACTACAGGGACAACAGGTTCATACATGATACAACAGTTGTAGCGCAGTATAGCTTCTGTATGATTGCAATGGATTCAAACCACTTCCCAAAAGCAAACAAACCAAAAGTGCAACAAAGATTATACAAGCCCAAAATCCAAAAGGAAATGAAGAAGATAAACAGCAGATTTTTCTTTTAATGCCACCAGCTGATTAATTCTATTCAGAATCAGAACCAGCAATTGTGGAGGATCTAACGACTCTACGTGTACTGTCTAGATATTCATCATCTTCATCATCCTCAGTTTTCTTCTCCTCAATTATACCTGCCAAATGACAGTTAAAACTTTCCAGTTGCTAAGAAACGAAAAAGGACAAATAGAAGCATTACCTTTCTTTATCAGAAGTGCTTCCAGCGTTCTTGTGGTAAAATCATCTTTACCTCCCACATCTTGAAATCCTACCAATCTATCTACTGCTACTCCTTGTCTGAAGAAAGAAACACCTTGTCCTTAGCCAATATACTGATATAACAAATAAATTTTATCCACATTTATTATATATACTGTCAGTTTAGTTCAGTAACTACAAAATGTTATTTCATCCAGAAGGATAACTTCTGCCACCAAGCATCTGTTAGCTCCTATATCCACTTTTTTAGGTGGGGGCAGTTATTACATCCACATATTTTTTGAGACCTAACAGAAACATTAATACACCCAATCGACCAAGTACAGATTTAGGCCTCACCTGAACAATATGACGCAAGGCAAAGTCTTGATAGCCAGTTTTGTAACAAAGAATGGTGCATTCTGCATTTCATTTTCAATAGTGAACTTCATTCAATTTCTTTACCAAGACAAACAGTTGCATTAAGATAATCTGTCCAATTTTACAACAGTTACATTGACTCAACCCTAAGAAAACTCCAAAATCATCTTTATAGAGTGGTTTTCGTGCTGACCTCTGCATCAAGCTTGATGAACTTCGTATCAATATGCATTGGTGCAAGAGACTTTAAATGCTTATCCATTATCCTGGAAAAATTTATCCATACAACAACAGGCACATGTAACCGTGCATGTCAGAAATTAAGAGACATAGAAAGCTAATGAGTCACAAGGAATTATATTTAAGTAAACAACATACTTGCATCTATAGAACTCCTTATGGTAGAAGTGACAAATCACTTTTTCACTTCCAGTGACTTCACCTAAGAAATCACCCTCAGTTACTTCCCTGAATTCCCCATGACCTTTCTTCTTCCATTCCTCCCGTTTCTCTGCTTCTTTCTATTAAAGACAAATCCAGTTGCGAATAGCAAGGCAAATTATAAATAACAGAAGTAAAAACAAAAAAATGAATATCATTTGCATCTCAGTACATATGGAGATTCCCACCTTAAGAGCTGCAATCCTATCTGCATGCAATTTTTCCAACTCAGGATCCTGACATCAACATTGTGTAGACCAGTTATAAAGAATGAGGAGATAAAACACATAAATATAAGATGAGGTTGAAAAGTTTGCAAAGCATACATCCATTAACTCGTCAAGGTCAACCTCCTCATGTACTGAACTTGATCCTTGTGCCTTCTCTTGAGCAAGAAATTCCTGCAAGTATCATAGCACATGTTAGATTACACGAATATATCGCTGCTGGCATAAGAATTATGCATAACATCACTCTCCAGAGAAACCTATAGCATAATGTTAGCATTTGAGTAAACAGTAAATTAGTTTAAAAACAAACCACACAAGACTTTTGAGAAAGTAGTACTTCAAAAACTAACACCCAAAACATACAGTATTCAACTATTCACCATCTTCGATCAGCTTCTTAAACATAGCGCTATATATTAAGAACAATTGATAAGAAAACAAGAAAAGGATAATTTTTTAAGGAAGGAGTTCATAGATAAAACTTGAGCAGTATTATAAGTTAAAAGAGTTTTGAATCCGGCACTTCCAATTCATCATTCCATGGTAGCAGCACTAGTAGTTCAATTTTATTCACTCCAAATGAAAACGCATTCAAATGCATAGCCCGCCAGGTTCAAGTAGTAAAAAGAACGTTACAATATCATAAATATCCATCCACCATTTTAAATATATAAATTATGATGCTGTAGGCCTAAACATAACAACACGTTGGAGGAAGAGGACCTAGGATCTCACACAGGTGGTAAGTGTTAAGTCAAAATCACGCTACAGCATACTCACGTTTACTTAAAATCAATTCTGTAAAATCACATTGGTTCAAAATCAATTCTACAAATGTGTATCCAAACATGCACTTAAGTTGTTCCAAATTCACACGCATATCAATGAGGGGGGTTTTGTCTTCCTTTTCGCGAATCGTGAATATAATTTACATTTTGAAGTGAAGAATTGTTAAATTACCTTCTGATAATCACGGGCAGCTGCCGCCATTACGTTTCCAAATGCCAGATTGGAGAGAGTGGACTTCACCGCGTTTGGATCCATTTTTATTTTATCTGCAAAAAAAAAAAAAAAAACAACAACAAAACCAAAATCTGAAATTTACAACAACAACAATGATGATTAAAACGCAAATTGAAGCGTTGCTCTCGCACGCACCGTTAAAGATCTGTGATGTAGGTGCTAAGGTTGGGAAGCGAGAAACTTGTTCAAAAATTGAAGGAAACGGAAATTGAAGCTTTGCTGCTGTGTGTTTTGTTTCTTTTGCTGATGGAAGCTGCTGTAGCTTTGCTGATGGAAACTGAGGGCAATTGCTTCAAGCACCTCCCTTTTTGCTTCCTGCACCTCCCAGAAAGACCTGAACAGACACACATACCCTTGCCTCTCCCAAGCAAGTCCCACCTCCACCCAATATCATTATCGACCCAAACACCGCTGCCGCAACCACCCACCACCATCTTCGTCAACCCTTATGCAGACAAAAAAAAAAAAGCATAGACGAAGTTGTAAAGGAAAGCGAGGTACAACACTGGACCTTATTTTGGGAAGATGTTTTCATAATACACATTTTTTTACACTTACAGAAAAAGACCTTTTTGGAAGTATATTTTTATACTTCCTGTTAATAATGGAACACTATGATGTGTTTTAGTATGAGGAAATCTTATTTCTTTTTTACTTGGTAATACTCTTCATCTTGGATATCTTGACATCATAGGGGTAGGAAGGTAGGGTTGGAAAAAATGAATAATATATACTATAGTAAAATATGGTCCCATGTAAGAAATCTTCCCATAACAATGCACATGAATCTTAAGAAATAAGGAAGAGGGGCTGAAGGCCTTTTCTTACCCCTTTACAACATGGATGTTACTTGCACTGTTAGAAGAAACTATAGAATTAAACAATTAACCTAAAAAAAATGATATAAAAAAATGCATCACACATGAACATTGATGATGAATTAATTCGTTATCCACAAATTTGAGTGGACTGAGAGAATATTATATGAATATTTTTGTTAGAAGTTATAGAAGGTAAGAGAGTGAAATAGTGGTATATTCTTTTCATTTCTACTTTTGTTTTTTTCTTGTAGATATGTTTTGTTGACAACATTGTGAAATTGATCAATTTTTATTTGAGATCATGTTGTAAAATGGTTGCAAGCATAATGAAAACAACATTAAAAAACATCTCTTACAAAAAAAAATGTTTTGTATTTCCATAAAGGTCTTTCTGGAAGTATATTTTTATACTTCCAAAAAGACTATACCAAAAGATAATTTTTATGCTCCTGAAAAGGTTGTTTCAGAAGTATAGAGAAAATTAGTGTATTTCATAAAGGTCTTTTGGAAATATATAAATTGGCTTCTAGAAAAACTTTTTTAGAAGTATAAAAATATTTTTTCAAACAAGAAAGGTCTTTCCATAAATGTAAAAAGAAAAGTATATTTCGAGAAGGTCTTTTATGGTAGTGTAAAAAAATAATGTATTATGGAAAATAGGGTCAAGTTTTGTACCTCACTTTCCTTTTTTACTTTGTTTGCTCTTTTTTCTACATAAGGGACGATGACAATGGTGCCGGATGGTTGTGGCAGCGGTGTTTGGGTCGACAATGGTATTGGGTGGAGGTGGGACTTGCTTGGGAGAGGCAGGGGCATTTGTGTCTATTCAGGTATTTTTGAAGCGCAAGAAGTAAAAAGGGAGGTGCGGGAAGCCATTTCCGAGACAGAGGAACCGGGTGTGGGCTAGGCCATCTAGAAACATTTGTTAATCATGGCCCAAGATTTCTAACTCCACTCTTCAAGGACCAAAAAAAATCAAAGTAAATTTGTTTTCTAATATATAAAGTATGTTTATTTTCTAGTACTATATAAAGTGAATCTCTGATGGAAAAAAAAAATAAAATAAGCAACTTATATAGTTGGGAAGAAAAACTCTGCCATAGGTAACCAATTCAGTTTTTAATAAAGATTAATCGCTCATAAAATTAATAAATACGTTATATCGATGTTATAGTGATAAAAAATATATTACTATAATTATTTAATTCTGGACAGAAGTCTGGCCTTAATGCGTGGGTTGCCCGAACAGATGACTACAAAGTGAACAATATCTATGGAGAACAACTGCAAAATATGGGCGATCTCAAACCCATACCTGAGCGTATGGAAGAAGAAGCTAGGAAGCAGGATATACTTGTCTCCAATTTGACTAACACTATCGCAGTCAAGAACCAGCACTTAAAAGAGATTGAAGTGAGATGCCATGAGACTACGAACAAAATGAACCTTGCTATGAATGAAAAAGATAAACTCATTCAAACTTACAATTAAGGTATCTATTTTATTGAGCCTTAGGACAAAATAGCCATATACTGCTTGAATCATTGTAGTGGTTAACTATCAAATATATTTGGCCTCTTGTTCCTTCTTTATAGTCTCCAATTCCTGAGTTTCTTTCTTCTTTCTCATGAAATCTATAAGCTGTTCGAGGCTAGTTTCGATGTCACTCCTCTTCAGAAGCTGTTCTGCTACCTCAGCAGAGTCACCTGGGTTTTCTGAATCTCTTCCTCGATCTTTTTGAAGGGAGGATGCAAATCACATTGATGTAGATATAGAGCTTTTTCCAGTACAGAAAGTCTCAACAAAAAAACTTCTAACCTTGTATCTAAAGTGTAAGTCTAACACTTATTATAACAAAACAAATATTAATCAATATGAAAGTTAATTGTACATAGAATTTAACAAAAATGTTGGTGTCTAACTAGAAACTACCCTGAATAATCATCAAGGTCAGCAAAGATACAAGAGGGTAAAAGTGACTGAATTCATGGTTATGCAAATCCATGACTCTTGAGGATCCAAATCCAGCCAAGGTTTTCAGTTTTCATGGATAAGGCAGAGCAAAATCAGAGTAACTGACCTTTTCACAAAAGAACAGAACAGAGCAATTACAAAAAGAACAAACTTTATTTCTTGTTTGAAAGGAAAGAACAGACTTTCCTATTTCTAATTAATATTGTCAATCTAATAATTAAGAAAAACACTGTGAACAGTAACAATTTTCCATCCCATGACACACACATGTGACACAACTTTATCATCCTTTTTTTCAGTAAATCTCCATTCCCCAAAACAGAAGAATTGTACAGCCACATTGCTCACCCCACTTACGATCAACGTTTCAAGTTTAACAAGTCAAACCAACAATTTCCCATCCAACAACTCACAAATTCCACAGCACAATATATATATATATATATATATATATATAAACTGTCGGTCGTTGTTATGTCCAGAAGCAGCTCTGGCCTCAGCTCTCCGATCATGAAACTCAACAGTGCAATCAATGTCCTCCACAACAAGAATGGACCTATTCGCCATCGCAATGAGCAACCTCCTGAACTCCGAGTTAGCATTCAGCTCCGTCAGCTCCAAATCATACACATTAATCATGATTTTATTATGTTACACACGCAAAAGAATCATGATTTTTTTGTGTTAGACACACAAAAGAATCATTATTTTGTTAATTTAAAATGAAACAAAAAAAATACTAACTTATAAATCCAAGCTCAACCAGCGAAGGGGATTAGTCAATTGAATGAATGGAGTTGATTGAAGGTAGATTTTGGGTATGAAGAAGGGAGAAGAGATGGTGGGGGTGCCATGAAAGAGGAAGGGAGAAGATGTGAGGGAGGAAGAGAAAAAGTTAGGAGGGTAGGAAAGGGAGGAGGGGTAGCAAGTAATTTAACAATTTCTTGGGTGAGAATAGAAATTCTAAGGTGAGAATAGTAGCAGCCCACCATAGTATCATTTGCTTGTCTTTTAGGCCAATGGAATCTTTTGGGCCCATTATTCCTACTCAACTTTTTGCTACTTTCACCCAATTTTTTATGTTATTTTTTTCCTAAAAAATATTCCTAATGGGAATGTATTTCCATTATGCAATATATATTATATACAACAGAAAGGCGCTTTTGTTTGTTAGGGTGTTGTCCCCCATACAAAATAGAAACATGTTTTCATTGTGCATACTATCAACGAAAACACATTTTTGTTATGTTTGGAGGGTGCACTCCCTAACACAATGGAAACAAGCTTTTGTTGTGCACAATATACAATGAAAATGTGTTTCCATCAAAGGGGTTTGGCCAACAAATTCCTTCAAATTTCCTTCAACCGAGTAGTCTTTCTATATTTTTATTTTGAAGTTAATTTTTTATATTTTTAGAATTAGTTTTTTTGCACACAACTTGTAATGGTTCACTTACGCTAAGCAAGACACACTATTTAAACGGTGTAATCCAGGTCTTTGATTTTTTTATATGTAATACCATTGGTTACTTTTTTAGGCACAAGACAATTCTTTTAATTAGTCATTGATGTGTGAACAAGGCACATGTTTGGATTCAATGCCAACCATGTTAGAGTCAGCATAAGCCACGAAATCATCGATGACCTTGTTGTAGTTGTAGTGGAGGATCAAACCTCTCTTGGAAAAGGAAAGTATAAGGATTCTTGGGCGGCACAAGAATCAACAAGGAAGAGGAGGTGTTAGGGTTAAGGGGTATTTTTACCATTTGAGGTTTTTGGGGAATGCATGAAGCAAAAAAAAAAAGGTGCATGAAGTAATTTTCTATTTAGTTGCATACAAAAGATCTACAAAAAATTCCAACAAAGACCTAATAACAATGACCTTCAAATATAAGAATTTCTATTTTTTATTTTTTTTTTATAAAAATTGAATACAGTATCAAAGGATTTACAATACTCACACACTCTATTCAACTAATTCTCTTAAACCATCTGTAATAAGAAGAATTCCAAAACTTGAAGTCCTTTTTTCCTTCCTTTGAAGTTTCCTAGTCCTCCATCACTATCGGTAACAAAAAAAAATGATTTTAATTGCATAAAAATATAAATTTAAACCAATTCCAAAACTATTTCAAAAATCAAATTCCAAAATTTAATTGATGTTATAACATTTTAGAATTTAGTTTCTATAACATTATAAAATAAAGTTTTTAAAACAAAATTTTGAATATTTACATGTTTCTAAATTTATTTGTTAAAAATTAGTTAAAAAATATTTTTGATAAAACATAAAAAAAAATGCATAAAATGTGAAAAAGAAGGTCCCACTAAAGCTAAATATTTGTAGAACCAAATAACACAATAATGAAGTTGAATTGTGTTTTTAAAAATTTAATTTTCTAAGACTGAAAACACATTTATTGTCTGATGCAGATAAATTTAAAATCACTTAGAAAGATTTTGATTCAAACTTTACCAGACGATGAGAAAAATAATTTTTTTTTGTAAAACAAAAGAAGATATAAGATCTAAAAACAAATTCAAACCTTTTGTCGTTCAAGAATATAAAGTAACGCACAAAGAATTCGTCTTAAATTCCAAGACTACGTCCAGTTCTTGGCAACTACTAAGTTTATACTAACTTATCAAAGTTACAAGTATTGTTCACACTTCTGACTCTTACACTTGCAAGGTTTACTCCAAGTTGGACTTAAACTCAATATTTTTAGTTCTATCAAGTCACCGATGACTCTAAACAAATCAACAAGATTTATTGGAAGATTGCACATTGACTACATATGTGATTGTCTTACAAATGGATATATCACTCAACACTTCTAGTCTTTTTTTTTCAAGGTATAAAAGGTGTTTTTAGAGCTTAATATCTTTACAAGAATTTACAGAAAATTTTATAAGAAAAAATGAAAGAATAAGACAATATAGTTTATTCGTGCCTTGTTTATTCAAATCTTCTTTTATATATAGCCTTAATCTTTAAGTATCCGCTGTCTCACAACGGTTCGATTTTACACTCTGTTCTTCGTATGAAGTCTTGAGTTCGTTGGATCATTTAATGTTGCATTAAATACGTCTCTTTTTCATGTAAAATCCATGCTGATATGCTAGTGTGCCTTGTATTTCAACATAGAAGTCACTTATTTTATCATAACATCTATACAATAGCAAAACAAGTCTTTTGATGAGGATCAATGTCTTCTTACAGTAATTTTCATTTATTTTTTTAAAGAACTTTGACATATCATAGGATGATATTTTATGCATGAAAGAATTTTAGAAATTATTAAATGAAGGTTTTAAATGTACTATTTAAATGTTATACTAGATGTAATGCATCATTTAAAATTTTAGACGCACACCTATAAATCATGATCTAATAATATATCAAAAATAATTTTTATCATTTAAATTTATTTATATCTAATTAAAATAATTAAAAATTATAATTCATCTTTAAAAGATAAATATGTTTTAACTTAAAAATGTCATTATCAAACACTACAATAATTTGACGTTGATACTTTTTTATTCAAAAGCCTCTCAAAGCCACAAAACACGATAAAAAGTAGATGGGACAACACATACTAAACAACTTTTGCTGAAATTTATGATAACTCTTCCATCCTAAAAGCTTGGAGGACATAAATAACATAATAACGACGCAAAAAATAAAAAAGCTGAAGATTATAGAATAATTAATCAAACCGTGGCATGTAAAATTATATATTATAATTTCAATAAACCGAGAAAATACTACATCATGAAAACAGTTAAATTATTTCAATAAAACAAAACTTTAAACAATACTTATAAATAAGTGACATCGTTGATGTCTACTGGTTTTTAATAATACCAACAACATTTTATTTAAAAAATAATAATTATTTTTTGCATATGTACTTTTAAATTAATGGTCATTAATTATATGGGAATATCCGCAAGTGTTGCAATTTTCTTAAAGCACTTTTTAACTAAATTACTTTTTATAGTGCTCTTAAGTAGAAATTGACACGAGTTAAGGAAATATTTTGATTCAAATAGATTAATATTCAATTATTAATTGGTTTGAATTGAATTTTCTTAATTAAAAAAATTATAACTTGAATCCAACCAATCATTTGGGCTGAGATCTCATCAGGTCATCATTATGTCACCCAAAAATAACAAAAAAAATGGAAAATAGAGAAAAATAGGAAATTGTAACAAAATGAAAGCAAGATGATGAATAATATAAAAAATCAGAATAGAATTACACAACATAAAAAATATAAAATTATATGATTATATTGTAGCATTACATAACATAAAATTGTAGCATTAGACAACATAGTTATTATTAAGTTTTTAAAAAAATAGTATCGATTTAGGTTCACATGCTTGAATCTAATATTTTGACCAATGCCTTCGGGTTTTTTAATTTTAAAATCTGAATAAACCCATCGATCTAAACTAATCTAGATTTTTTCTCCTTTGATTAGATTAATTATCAGATCATCGGGTTGGCTCAAATTAGTGTCTATCCCTACCTTTAAGTAAAAATATGATAAAGGGCTAATGTTTTAAAGTGTTTCACAGTTTGAAATATTATACCTTTTAAAGTGTTTTTGCTACTAAAAAGAATTAAAACTTTTGACAAATACAATAATAGTTTTTGACGGTTAGAAACTACATAAAAAAGTTATATAATAGAGTCATTTAATTATAATTTATCATGTATAATAAATTTTTTGATTTTAAAATAATTATTTTAAAATAATTCAAATAATAATTTGTGATTATATGATAACGTAAAACTATCACAAATTATTTATAAAGTTTATTCATTTTTAAAGTTACTTCATTAATTTTTTTAAAGATACTAAAAATTACCAACATGTCCATGAACTGATTATAGATTTATAACTTTACTCGATTTTCTTAAGGTCTTGAATTCAAATTAAATGAAAAAAAATGTAATTAGGAAAAAAGACTTATTTAAAA
>PYAF01001225.1:312817-324784 GCA_007407185.1 Glycine tomentella | reverse complement strand
GACTTACAGGAAGAACAATTATCTATAACCAAAATGAAGCAAGGAGCTTCAATTAACCATGAAGATCTCAACAACATGAGTTATGGTTTGAAGGTTAGAGTTTATACTTTAAAAACGATGCACTGGCTATGAAATAATTACTTGGCTCTAAACTGGAAGCACCTACGACAAATGTTCTCAAATGTCAAGAATCAATCCGTATTCTATCCAGGTAGTTAAGGAAACATTAAGAATGTCCAATGTCGTGTTGTGGTTTCCTCGTGTTGCACTTGAAGACTGCACGATCGAAGGTGAGTAACTCAACTCCTTTGAAGATATCATACATTACAATTATGTTCATTAAATTTAGCTAATTATAAGAGGGCTTTTATCACTAGTCCTTCTGGCCTCATGACTATGTTACTAACTATACAAGTGGCAATAACAGGGTATGATATAAAGAAAGGGTGGCACGTTAACATCGATGCAACTTACATACATCAAGACTCCGATTTGTACAAGGATCCGTTGAAATTCAACCCACAAAGATTTGAGGTAATTAGCTGTCTCTATTTACTTCGGCTTTCTTAATCTCGAATGTTTTCTGCCACGTTCTTGTGTCAGGAAATTACTTTAAGTAATCATATCTGCAGGAAATGCAAAAGCCATACAGTTTTATACCTTTTGGATCAGGGCCTAGGACATGCCTTGGGATCAATATGGCGAAAGTGACAATGTTGGTCTTTTTACACAGGCTCACTGGTGGTTATACGTGAGTATTTTGTGTCATGCCATGCCATGATTCTTATTCTTCTTTTCTTGAACAAATGGATGACAATTAAAAGATACTGCTCTGTAGGTGGACCCTTGATGATTTAGATACTTGCTTAGAAAAGAAGGCACACATACCTAGGCTAAGGAGTGGCTGCCCAATAACTTTGAAGTCCTTAAGAAAAAGCATGCCAGAGGCATAAAAGAAGGTCATGGAGATTTACAAGACAAGTATTTCATTTTCATCGCATGAAGGCCTAAGAACAAAGCAACAGACAATTGTCTATAACTACAGATGATTATGAGACTTGGAGCAAATAGCATCACAAGAAATAAATCTGTGTAAGAATTATATGTATTAATTCAGTTACTACACTACCAAAGATTGGCAATCCTTATAAATTGAGCCATGAAATGAATGTAAGATTACCTGGTGGTGGATGATAGTGTGTCCTGTTTAAACTTTGGGAGAAATCACAAGAATAACCAGCTGCTTGTTAGAACAATGCGTGTGAAAGAAACCAGCCTCTTCAGATATGTTTTGTGTAGGTTCATATGAAACAATCACAGTGTATATAGGTGAGTTGTGTGAGGGTAATGTCGTCTTGGGTCTTTTTGGGTGGCCCACTACAATAGTCCACAGTCCACACAAAACAGGAAAGTGCTTATGAAGCCACGTGAAACAACTTATAACTATTGGGATAAACTGATATAATCCAAGGTTTTTGACATCTAACTAATCAGAGTTTTACACGCAAATAAAATGATTATTCTAGTCAACAAATAGTAATCTATCAGTCTGTGTAAGTCCATCACAAAATACACGGTTGATCGGTTGATCCCACACTCACTCTTGGCTATAATTATTATGGATCAAGATCCTTCGAAGTGCAAGGTAAGCTTTCAACAGTAAAAAGTAGTGTTGATAAATGGGTTTCAGATGGATAACAAACTAGGGGTTTTTGTCAATGGTTACCATTTGCCCTTCAAACTGCACCCTCTGTCTGACCTTTAGAGGATTAAAACATATGTCTTGAACATTACGTTTCATTCATGATTTCCAAAATTTTATCAGTAAATCCTATGATGTTCACAAATTTGGTAGGTACTAAGCAATGACAAATATAAACAGCCATAATAGCAATGTAGCGTACAGACACTGGCATGAGTAAAGTACAGACATGTTAAACCTTAATGAAAAGAAATTGACTTGTACTCTTTGACTGTATTTGTAATAGCCTGCTCCACTGGAAGTCTTTCCATACTTGAAGCCCCATAAAACCCATGAACTCCTGCGGTTCTCTTCAATATAAATTCTGCCTCTTTTGGACCAGATATTGGACCTACATATTCCAGTACATTATTCCAAACTGGGACTAAATGTTAGCAAAAACAAACCACTATTTCATGAAGAACAGTGAACAGTTCCAAAAATTTACCGATAAAAATTCTCCCCACAAACTAAAAATTTAGCTCACAAGGTAAACAACAAAAACAATTTAACTAGCTAAGATGATATGGTTCACACCCCCTGCCACAAAATTTACCATTAACAATCAACAAATACGTTCACTAATCTCAACAAATCTCACATCATAAAAACTAACACACTCAAGTAACAACTCTCACTAAAGAATCATCCAAAACAATGCATAAAGTTTCCCATTTGATATTCCATTCTTTCACTGAAATGCTTTTTCTTTTCTTTTCTTTTTTGGTTTATTTTTCTCACTATTTTGGGTTGGCCATACACAATTAAAGCCAGACAGAAGATTTTCAATAAGGATGGAAAACATAAAATACCAATTCTAACATAAGACATAGGAAGATACTTTTCAGTTATCAATTAATAAGCACTATGCACTTTGTCACTAGGCCACCCAAATAATAATAATTGTTTTTGATAAGCACCCTAATAATAACAATTGCTAGTGAACACTTAATTTACTATTTAATATTCAAATAAACATACATAAAGGCTTTGAGGTGACTTGCATACCTCCATGGCACAACATAATGACACCGGGATTGATCCTATGCACTGCATCTGCAATAGCTTGTACACGAACTACACTTTCTTCAAGTGAAACAGCTGTTTTCGCACCTATGGAGCCTGTTGTAGTTAGACCCATATGGGCCACGATAATATCAGCGCCAACTTTAGCCATTTCAATAGCTTCATATTGATTGAAAGCATATGGGGTTGTCAAGAGACCCATTTTATGGGCTTTCTGGATCATCTCAACTTCCAAGCTGATAAAATGAAATAAAGTTGTAAGAGGTGTAATAGTCCAACTAATATGATATATTGAGAAATTCTTTTCCAAATACCCACCTATATCCCATTCCCGTTTCTTCAAGATTTTGTCTAAAATTACCATCAAATAACCCAACAGTAGGAAAATTTTGTACCCCAGAGAATCCAGCAGACTCCACCTGTTTAAGGAAGTAATCCATTCGACGGAAGGGATCAGTTGCACATACACCAGCAAGAACTGGAACCTTCTTTACCACCTGAAAGCAAAACAGCAATATTTTAGACATAATGAAAAAAAAAAAGAGATTCAGTGCTAGTCTGGCAAGGGGTTTTTAGAATTACATAAAATTGCTAATTTTTCACCTCTTCAACACCCCCTTGTGATGTACATTGTTTTGAAAAAAAAAAAAAGTTTTCTTCCTTAAAGACTACCAATCAAATTTGGTGACATTTCATTGTTTAGTTTCTCCACTTATCACCACCTATATTAAACAAGAATCTTAAAATTTGTGTATGTTGACTATGTTCAAATTAAGAAGCATCTGAAAAATCAGGCATTTGTAGTGAAAAGTACTTGAATAGAAGTTAGCAGTTGGACAATACTTCTAAAGTGTCTTAGAACAAGTAAGAAAATAAAGGCATACTGGCAAAACTTCATTGGCCATGTCGAGAACAACAGCATTAGCATCAGCAAAAGGTAATAATCCGGCTAATGAACCTCTTCCAGCCATTCGAAAGCGCCCTGAATTGTACAATACTATTAGATCAACCCCTCCAGCTTCTTCAAACTTGGCAGATATACCTGTCCCAGCACCAGCTCCTATAATAGGAATTCCTTTATGTATCTGATGTTCTAGTTGCTGTAATATAAGCTGTGTTTTCTCCTAAGTTTCTGCTAGCAGAAATGAAACATTACTTGCACAGTTAAACATAAAGGAAATATTTTCTACCAAAAGTAGTACTGAAGAGGATTAGAGGACCTTACTCCAGTCAAATTAAACAGCAGTTTAACACAAAAAAAGAAACTATTGACTTTTAATAAATAGTTTTCATGCCAACACAAATTAAGTTTCACAGGAGCAAAAAAAAAACAACTAATGTGTAAAGAATTGAAAAATGAATTCTTTATGGCAAAATACTCATGAACATAATGCAAATTCCAACGAAATGATAACCTGTTCTTGCTTTTGGGAATTCACTAGGTGAATAGACAATGGTCCCAAAGCTTGATGCATTTGAAACATTATCCTCATGACATTGTTCAACTGATTCAGGACAGGCTACTTGTTGATGAGTAGAATCTTTACTAGTTTTCTCATTAATCTCTAAAAATGCATCAACCAATGCATTTGCAAATTCAAGGTCATTAATATGATGATGATACACCTTTACCTGAAAAATATACAACTCCTTTAACTGTACAAAAATTCTCATAGCAATAAATTAAATAAAATTAAAGAAAATTGAAGCTTATAGGTATGGTAAATAATACTATTGAGCAACCATAGTACCTGTCGATCATCATTAGTCGGAATAAGGTTTTGTAATTCACGAAGAAGAGTACCCGTTGCCTCTGGATCATAAAATGGCTTCCCAGGTGCATCTAAAGCAGATACACCCTTTTCTGGAAGGCAAACACAAATATTAGATGATGAATTCTTCAGTTTATTTGCTATGAAATCAGCAAATTTTCTGTTCTCATCTACCGTTGTTCGCATAAGTGAAACCTGGAAAGAGAAGTAATTGATTTATTATATTAGCACAAATAATAACTTCATCCATTTTAACACACGGTAAACATCTTCAATTACATTGAATGATATAATGTATTGTAAATAGTCCAGCATAAGATAACTATCAAACTACATTGCTTTGGTAGTAGTCACAGGATATGCAGCTAATTCCAAGCATAAAATGATGGACAAAATCTTCTGTAGGATCTTAAAGTAATCACAGCAAATATGACTAGTTTTTAAGCAAAGAACAAAACTTAACAATTAATACCCTATCATATAGAGTAGTCACCTGTTTATTGTGTTCATATGTATTTCTCTGCTGAAACTTCAGTGGTATGGTATCTTTCGCTCCAAAGTTCACCATGTCTAATGCTCCCACACTCAAGACTAAAGGGACTTTACTCTCTATGATGGCATCAAAACGAGAACTTTCACAAGCCATTACACCACCAACTATGTAGTCTGCTACCTCTGTTGTTGTGATATCAAAAACACCCTAAGCAAAAAAAAAAGAAGAAAAGAATATGTGTAACCAACACAAAAAGAGGCAGGAATACACAAAGAAGTATCTGAAATGAAACAAACAGAATACAAGTGAATTTGAAAAGAGGTTATCCCAATTCATCTGATGGATCACACAATTATAGGTTATGTTAAGAGTTTGCTTTCCCAAAAGAGAAAATGTATACATATATCTAAATTCCAAAATAAATTGAATGTGGTATGATATGAATAAATAATCCATGGTCTTTGGTTAGGGTGGGAAAATGAGGAGGAGAAACTGAAATTTATCTCCTGGAACATTCAATATTCTTAAGAGAGTCAGGCTCAGTGGTTTAGCCTTGACAGTTATACTGTTAGGTCAAGTGCCTGTCCTCTTGATGTATATAAAACAAGTCCAATCAATTGGAAGTTGCAATTCTACAGGATCAGAACTTAACCAAAATCTCACATGCCACATCCGTAAGGTGCATTGATACAATTAGAAAGGAAATTGTAACATGAAATCCGCTCAAACAAGAATATCCATGCAACTCACAAGTCAGATAAGTCTCAACAGAAAATACAGTACTAAGTGGCAGTATTCTAAATTCATAAAAGATCAAAGCAAAATTGTCCAGATATCAAAATTCTTATGCTATGCTATCAAATAAGACTTAGTTGTCTCACATACCTGTATAAACCCCTCTCTAACCAAATTCTCCATCGCCCTGCCACCAACCCCAGTTGCATGGAAAACCAGGGTCTCATAACCTTCTTCATGCAACCTATCTCTGACAGCATTAACACAAGGAGTAATAACTCCAAACATTGTTATCCCAACGGTAGGCTTATCTTCGGCGTGAGAAGATTCCTGTAAGCTCTGAACTCTTCCAACAACCATCCCAGCAAAAGCAGCTGCAGCATTGGACAGGATGAGCCTGCTAACCCTATTGATGCCAGCAACGTCCACGACAGACGGAAACAACACCAAATCAGAGGTTCCAACATAAGGTTCAGTTTGACCGCTGGCCACGGTCGACACGATGACCTTGGGGATCCCAATTGGGAGAGAGGCGAAGGGAGACGACAAGAGGGACGTCCCTCCACTCCCCCCAACACCAATAACACCAACAAGACTCTGATCCTCGTGAGACTTCTTCAGGAACTGCTCCAATGCTTGAGTCATCACGGCAACGGCCTTGCCTATGTCATCCGGGAGAGACAAGGCCTCGCCTGATCCACTGTTGTAGGAAGACACAACATCATTCCTTGAAACAAACGCGAAATCCTGCAAACTCTCTGGCGCGTTTCTACCGGCAGAGACATCAACCACCACCACCTCTACCTGTCACTCATTCATTCCCATTAATCAAACTACAAATATACAATGTGCTCCTACATTGACAATTTACATTACTTTGACATTATAAAAATTAAATTAATTTGCTATCAAGTTAGTCTAACAATTAATTAGCTTAATAAACAGTTTCATTTTGAAGAACTAATTTCTATATTCAGATCAAAACATAACAAGTTACCAATTTCGGGATCAAATACAATAATGGTTGCTGTTGTTGTTGCGTGAATCGAGCAATTGTGTACCTTAGAGGAGGAGAAGCGATTGAGATTGGAGCGAAGTGATTCGGAGAGGAATAGGAGCTCGTGGAGCTTGGTGTCAAGGGTTCCGACGCAGAAAACGCGAAGACTTGTGGAGTTGTTGTGGTGGTGTGCCATATTGTAGTGTCAACGAATTGGAGGTAGGAACCGAACCGAACCTTTCTTAGTTTCTTTACCTAAACTCAACTAACCTCACTCTAGTCTTGTGTGGGGTGTGACATCACATCACATCGTAATAGAATAGCTTTGCCATGTGGTATTAACTGGAGTTTCAAGCCATGAATCATGATACGCTGTCTTCCCAAAATCATTACATTGGCTTCAGTTGACCCTGCATTTTTACTATACGTGATATTTTCTGTTGTCATTTGGATTTTTTTTTCTTATGGAATAATTATGTTTTTTTTAATTTAATCTTTTAGTTCGTAAATAAGATGCATGAAATGTTGTTAAATTTTAAAATAATTATTTTAAAATGATTTAAACTATGATTATGATAAAATAACACCGTAGAATGTATAAACATTAAATTCAATTCGTATTATGATTGAAATTGTTCTGTCCTTGATTATAAGGACGTCTAGCTGGATAGCAAACAGATTAATTTAAGATCAAAAAACTCTTTTCAAGATATCTATGGAAGAGATATTCTTAGGTCAAGTAGATCACCATGTATCTTGATACTGAAAATGAATGTGAGGTGTGTGCACAGTAATAACTAATAATAGGATTTAGAGAGAATGAATATATATGTAAGCTTATTTATAAGGGTGTTATTTCTAGGTTTATCGTTGTCATCTCTTGATTAGATAAGATATAACATCTTGATTAAATAAAATATAATCTCTTGATTAGATAAGATATAGATCTTCCTATTTATTGTTGAGATTCTCAATTAATGGACTCTTTATGGACACTACTGCAATGGGTCCATATGCTGGGTCCGTAACAGGAATAAAAAAATAAACAATTTTAAAATTAAAATGATTAATAAAAAATTTGTATGAAATTCTTAATCTTTAAAAACAACAACTAAATTGAAACAATTTTTTTTTAAAATTCTTTAAGAAGGATAAAATGTATGATTTTGGTACTAATTAATTGAATATGATACGTAAGTATTATAAATTTTCCTGACCCATAAATAAAAAAAAATGTGATTTTGTTCCTCCAATTATCAATCTATATTAGTTTTAGTTTTCTAACTAATAAAAATAATTTCATTAAAATTACATTTAGTACATAAATTGTTTTCATTCCCACCATTAACATTTGGTGTCAGTTACAAGAATTGAAAAAAAAAACAATTGTAATTTTATTATTCCCAAACAAGTAGATACAATTAAAACTCATATATTAAGTTTGTTGTACTTGGAACTTGATTATGAGAACATGCGTAAATAAGTGTAATGATTGTAATAGTTTGAATATCAACTACATTATCTACAATAGTTAGATATAACTTATATTCAACAGAAAAATAACAGGGTTAAATAAAAGACTTAAAAAGGAATTTTAAATTTTTTAAGACAAAATACAATTGAATTATTTTTGGTGGACTAAAATCAATAAGTCAATAGATGAAAGATCATATCATATTAAACCCTTTTAAAAATAAGTAGTACTTGAAAAAGTCAAATTACCTCGTGGTATTATCTTTTACAATTGCATTTCTTTATAAATTTTTTTAGCTTTTGGTAACATTAATGTTAATAACATTTTAAAAATATTATTCGAAAACACAATTTTTAACCGCCTCGGGCTTCCCGACGCGCAAGATGAGATCGGAGTCGCACGCTTGGAGGTTGCGGCGGAGGTCGGAGACGAAGTTAATGAGGAAGGAGGCGCGGAAGGGGCCGGTCTTGTCGAAGCCGGAGGTCGACTTACCGTAGTCGACGGGGTCGAAGCAGTAGACGGGGAGGACGGAGAGGGTCTCGTTGTTGGCGGCGGTGAGGCACTCGTTGTCGAGGAGGCGGAGGTCGTTGCAGAACCAGACTACTGCGGGGCGGTGGAGGGAGGCGACATTGGAGGGGTCGCGGGGGCGGTTGGGGCCGAGGGAAAGAGGGGCATGGAGGGGGTCGTTGGCGGAGTTGGTGGATTTGAAGGAGGTTTTGGAAGGGTCGGAGGAGCGGTGGTGGAGAGAGAAATGTGTGTGGGGGATGAGGCCTGGGTTGGGGCTTTGAGTTTGGTTGGTTGGTAGATGGGATCTTGGGTTGGACGTAGGGGAAAATTGTGGGGAGAGTGAGGCCACTGCTTCATGCTTAGGAAAGCTTTTGGAACATTTTAAGAAGCAATTGCAGCTAAGGAAAAGCTTTCACATTCTATTCATCTTCTAAAGTCCAAGAATGCCTAATATCTTGGGGAAGGTACATTCGACTTTAGAAACACCACATCTAATAGATTAGTTATGTGATATTCTAATTCTTATTATTTTGAAAACCATAATACAAGGTCACATCTTAGCTGCCATGAATATTGTCTTCATGAAATGTGTGGTTTTTTTTGAAGAATTAATATATTCATAATTTTGATTGTCTGTTAATGGGATTATGTAGGGAACAAATGATGATATTGTTGATTGTTCTCATGGCATTCTACATCAATTTTGTAATAAATGATGTAAAAGTTATCATATATACAACATCAATCATATGAAAAATCGATTAGAAAAAATATTTTCTATACTTAGAAAAAACTGATTATGTAAGTACTATTTCACATCGATTTTGGAAGAATCCATTTAGAAAGTGCCTTTTTCATATCAATTTTTCCTATAATCGATGTTGTGATACGCCTAAAAATCGATGTTGTCGTGTAATACATCGATTTTTCTAAAAATTGATGTTAATTTTTGCATATTATATATTTTTTTGGTTTATTTTTTATTATATAACATCAATTTTCTTAGAAATCGATGTTGTATAGTATATCTTAACATCAATTTTTGAAAATCGATATTATCATTGATACTTTTAACGTTGGCGATTTCAACATTGGTTAAAGACCATTATTAAAAGTTGAAACAACCGATATTAAAAGTCTATTTTTTAGTAGTAATTAGGAGCATATGTCATTTTCAAGACAACTGAAATTTTTATTTAGTTTAATCAAATTAATGTTTAATGAGTCAACAATATAAATGAAATATAATACACCAAATAATAATCTCACATAAAATAATTTTATTACAAAACGGAAAACATATATGTAAAAAGAAAAGGCCTCCACCAAAGGTAATACGTACAATACTCAGCTCCTATAGTTTATATATTTCTTCATCTTAACATTTTGCTAGTTAATTGGTAGATGGAAACTATAAATGCAAACTTTTTGCTTATGTATTAAGGGATAACTCAATTAATTGATTGAGCAATGTTGCAGTTATTGTAAATCTTCTTATATATGTTTATGATCCCTAAGGGGTAAAAAGAACTTCTTTGCTTATGCTTTTCTAGTCAATAATATAGTAATATTGTTGAACTTAGTTTGCTCGTTAGACATACGATCAGCCAAGAGTTTTTGGTAGCGACTAAAAACCTCTTCAATAATATATTCGCCAAATTGGTTAACTAACATAGGTTCTGCCACAGATCTCATGCACTGTGCCAAACTATATCCATTGTCAGTGAGTGATTCAGACCTCTCAGATTCAAAGTCAACAGCGTTCAAATCATCAAGAGGGTTCCAATTCACTTCAGCAAGCTCTAGACGGTTGATGGCAAATGATCCTTCTTTAAGAACTTCCAATTTCACTTCAGATGGAGATGGAGTGTATTGAGGAATGTTAAAAGTATCCAATTGCTCTTCCTTTATGATTCCCTACAGCAAATAATTAATAAGAAGATTCATATTCATGCATCTTGCCAAAATTTTCAACAGACAATTAATTGTGTGATATATAAAGACACGGGTGGAACAGTTTTTGAGAAGAATTAAAGGCCGCAACTATGAAAAGGCATAGACAATGTGATATAATTTATAATTATACGTACATGTTTATATATATATATATATATATATATATATTAACTTTTTTTCTTCTATTTTTTATAATCAGATCATCAAATGGTAAAACAATTCTTAGATAATCCTCCAAATTTATTTATGTTTCAAAGAACAATTAGAGAGCATATGAAAAGCATTAGAGTTTAGATGATAATTTTTCTAGACATATATGAATCGAAAGATGCCCTTGGGTGGTTACAAAATGTTAAATCAGTGACATCTAATTCGCAGAAAAATAGAAATATATTTATTTAAACAATTTTTCTAACCTGTACGTGCAATTCTACTCGGTCAAGACTCATTAATTATTTACTTTCAACTATCGATTTCTTCTATTTATTTTATGAACTCACCTCATAATTAAAATGATTATTTTTAAAGTTGCACCGGTTAAAACTTGTTAATTATCCTAAACAGTGGCGGAGAAAAGTCGTGCAACTTGGGAAGCAGAGAACAACGATGAAGAAAAGTCGTGAGACACGGTGGAAACATGCCAGGTCAGACTTGGTCGGCCTAATTTAAAAATATAAAGTTTGATCTAGCCTTTTTATTTATTATAGACTTTTTTTTAGGTCTGATCTAGCCTATTTAAAAGCCTGACTTGGCCTACGAGCCTATTAAAAAGCTTACTTTAAAATAAATATTATATATTAAAAAAATCTAATGACTATATAGTAAAACTTTAAGAATTCACATAATACTTTTGTAAATTTAATATAAAAAAGACACATACTTCTTTTTTAATTTGTGCGTGAAAAAAAAATAAAATCAATTAGAGTACTTTAATATGAGATTAAAATTTACTAATCACAACAAATTATCTTTTTTATATTTTATCTTTTTAATTAGATTATATTTTATATTATATTATTTTATTTCTCTTTTTAAAACAAACTTAACAGCTTATGTTTTTTTAAAATACTTACACACAAATTATCTTTCTTATCTTTTATCTTTTTAAGTAGATTAAATTTTATATTATATTATTTTATTTCTCTTTTTAAAACAAACATAACAACTTTTACTTTTTTATAATTTACAAACCTACATACAAATTATCTTTTTTATATTTTATTTTTTTAAGTAGATTAGATTTTATATTATATTATTTTATTTTTC
>PYAF01001225.1:275651-312717 GCA_007407185.1 Glycine tomentella | reverse complement strand
TTATCTTTTTAAGTAGATTAAATTTTATATTATATTATTTTATTTCTCTTTTTAAAACAAACATAACAACTTTTACTTTTTTATAATTTACAAACCTACATACAAATTATCTTTTTTATATTTTATTTTTTTAAGTAGATTAGATTTTATATTATATTATTTTATTTTTCTTTTTAAAAGATTGATTTATATCTTTTTATTTTTAATATATATATATATACTTTTATCTTTTTACAAATCTATTATAATGTTTCAAATCTTCTATTTTATTTTTATCTTTTAAGTAGATTAGGTTATTTAGATTTTATCTTTTTTTTTTTAAGATTGATTTATATCTTTTAATTATATATATATATATATATATAGATATATATATATATATTAAATAGGCCAGCCTGATAGGCCTAACAAGCTTTTTTTAAAGCTTGAGCCCGACCTTTTTATTTAAATAGGCTTTTCAAAAAGTCTAAGCTTGACCTTTATAATAAACAGGTCAGGTCAGGCCAAAGGCCCTTGATAGACGGTCTGATCTATTTTCATCCCTAATGGTGAGGTAGTCGGTGCATATTCCAAGTTTCCTCCAAGAAGGGCTAGTTTGTATACAGTTACTCTTTTAGTAATTTTTTTCTTTTTCATATTAATTAGAAAAATCATTGAACAAATTGACAACCACCTGGTCTTAAGACTATAATTAAAATAATTTACTAACGAAAGAAAATCCTCTGCGTAATTTTTATTCAGTCATTGTTTTCATCTCCTTAAGAAAACCATTATTATAACGAAGTTTTCGGAATTGGTACCTGCATGACCATATCATTAAGAGCCGTAGCCATAAGCTCCCAGATAATATAACCGCCCTCCTTGATAGTCGGATCCTCAGCATCACTTCTTCTTCCCAAAATTGTGAGAACCATGCGACCTCCTTCAACTAATTCCTCTGCACGACACTTTAGAAAAACAGAAAAATCTCTCTGAAATTGCTCGTAGTAAGCTCTCTCAACATTTGACGGGCTTGTACTGCCTATGTAAATATTGCCCCTGTTGTTGTTTACACCCTCAGGAACCTATTTAAATCACCAATAAACAACAATTATTATTTATATTCCATATATTATATAAAAAAACTCTTATATAAAATACAAAGAAAAAAATAGAGTATGTAATGAAATTTATTATGTACAATAAATTTATTAATTTTAAGATAATCATTTTAATAATTATATTAATGATGATTTATGATTAAATAATATGATAATTTTAATTTATTTTATCCTATTAAATGTACATCATCATTAAATTCAAATTAATACAAATAGCAATAGAACTAAGCAAAATATTTAATTTACATAATGTATCAAAAACGTATATATCGCACCTTAGAAAGCCATTGAAGACTATAAGAGGAATGGACAAAATTCAGACTTTGATTTGGGAAAACCCTGCTATAGAAGGAACCGGGAACCCCAGAGAAGTAGCATGGACCAACCCCAGTTTCAATTTCATCACACAATTTCTCTTTGAACTTGTCAAGGGACATAAAGACGTTGTTGAAGTCATTCCCAGGGAGATCATTCAGAAAGACCTTGTATTCTGGAGATTTATGGTTTAGCTTCCGGCAAAGTTTCTCCACAGTTTTGATGAATTCAGACACAACAGACAAAGTGTTTGGTCCAGAAGAGCAACCTAAATCTGCAATTGCCAAGCTTCTCGGGACTGTGTTGCAATAGAGGCCTGTTATGGCTTCCTCTCTTATGGGCTTTGACAAACAAATCGCCTTTTGCTGTATAACCAATGACACATAATAATTAGTACGCATGGATTGACACAGAATAATTTTCATCTAATTAACTTAGGAGCTAATGTGACAAGGGACAAAGTATATTGTACGTATACCTACCTGAACAAAAGAGTTGTTTGCATAGCTTGCGTCTCCAACGCCACCGTTCATGTGCAGTACCTGTGCTACTTCCATTCTCCTTTCTTTAGTTTTATCCATACTTTCACTCTTTCTCGTTCTTTTACTTGTGTTTCTATGCTTTGATCGAACCTCATACCACAGCCACATATATAGATGTGCAAGCTCCTATTTTAGAATGAAAAAATCGTTTTCTTCTCATGGTTATACTAACATAACTTTTTTTTTAGTCATATCAACTTTGTAAATAAAATATTAAAAAAATTCAAATATCACATCCACTGGAAATAAAGTCAACATCAAATATATGAAAGAGAGAACTCTCATTTCTTAAGCTAGTTTTTGGAATTAATTTATATCCAAATTCACATTCTAAAAATCTAAAATAGTATTAGAACATATTCAAAATTCATTCAAAAGACCACCACCATATCTAAAGGTGTTTGTGGGTCGGTCTGATCGATTTTGGACAAATTTAGGATTCAACCTAATCAAATTTGATCAGTTTGATTCGATTTTCAGAAGAAAAAAATTGAAACTCAACCCAACCTAACCTGTTCATGAACGGTTTGGTTTGGTTTGGGCCAACGGGTTATCCATTTAAATTTAATCTTTTTTTCTTAGAACTATTATTTTATATCATGATTTATCCAAATATTCAATATAATTAACACAATATGGTAAATAGTCATTTTCGTCCCTGAATATGTAGAGATATGACAAATTCGTTCTCGAAAGATAAAAATTCAAATTTTAGTCATCGAAAGTGAAAAAAGTACAACAAATTTATTCATCCCTTAACTTTTGTCCGTTACCATTAATGAAAGACCCTACGTGACACAGAGAGACGAAAATGTTACAAAAATGATTGTTAACATGGTTGCAGAATAGATTGGATCAAAATGTCAGTAAATTCAATTTGACCAAAACGTCAATAAGTTTTCATTGGACAAATTTGTCATATCTAAAATTTCGTTTTATTTAAAGGTAAAATGTAATTTAGGGTAAATAGTCATTTTCATTCATAAATATGTAGAACGCTGACAAATTCATTCTGAGATATTCAAATTTTAGTATATCCATTTACATACATTGCAAATTCTCTACAACTATTTGTTTGTCTTTTCAGATCATTGGCACATTGTTGGAACATAATAGTATCATGGGATATTTTTGTCCAATGGAAACTTACTGACATTTTAGTCAAATGGAGACTTAATAACATTTTAGTCCAATCTATTCACCAGTCATGTTGGTAATCATTTTTATGACATTTTTATTCCTCTGTGCCACGTAAACTATTTCATTAACGGTGACATATAGTAAATTTGTTGCATTTTTTTTACTTCCGGAGACTAAAATTTGAATTTTTATCTTTCGAGGACAAATTTGTTAGTGTTCTACACAGATGAAAATGACTATTTACACTAACACAATATTATCAAATGTCTAAAAATAGTAAAATTGATTCATTTAATACCATTAACATAATATTCGAAATTAGACTAATACAAATTAAAACAAAATATTCTTTAACGAGATTTACTATAATAGTCTGAATTACAACTATTTCTTACAAACTAATTTCTTACAATAAACTTTTGTGCAACCAGATTTGTTACAATAAGATTTGTTGAAACAAATGAACAAAAATATGATCCGTGAATATTATATACATTTACAGTTTCAACACTTAGAGTTCAATATTAACAGTATTTAAAACCAAAGCAAACAACTATAAAAATTTTGATCGGTTCAATTTGATTTGATTGGATTTATAGATCTAAATTCATGATTCAATCCATATATAAACGGATTTGATCAATTCAATTTAATTTTGATTCAAATATAAAAATGATCCAACCTAAATTATTCGAATCGATTTGAATAAATTTAGATTATCGGGGAATCCCCGTCAACATCCCTAACCACCCCTTACTATATCCACGCATAAAAGTACTTGGCGCATGAGAATAATGTTTTTTGCGCAATTCCTGCATTAAACGCATGTGTTGTTATTGAAACTGCCACCTACTATAAGACTTATGTGCGTACAAGGCACCTTCAATTCCATAATCGTCGTTTTTCCCGAATTGGTTCTTTGCAAAAGTATAGGTCTCGTTGTCATTTATATCAACCACAAGTCCACAATCAGACATATTTATGGTAAGAATCCACCGTTGACATATTTAAATTAAATTTGAATCCATTAATTTGTGTGAGCTGGAAAAATAAAATTAAATCAAGCTAAGCCACAAATTTTGCACGGCTTAAGAATACAGCTGTAGCTCACACAGCTTGCATGCTGCCGCTCTCAGTGATAACAGTATTGTTATTTTTTACAGGATGATAAGAATATTGTTCTAAAGCTTGTACCACAGTTTTAGCTTTCTTCAGTCTTCAAGTTTTATTATTTTATTAATATACAATTGTTATGAAAATTTAATATTTGAAGCAGAGAATAGAAAAGAAAGAACATGAAAAAAAAAAAAGAAAATGGAATGATTAATTTCCTTGTATACAATGAAATATAATAGATGAATCATATATATATATATATGTATATATATATATATATCATAATTTCACATGATAAATAATTTTATTACAGAATGGAGAACATATACATATAAATTAAAAAAACTCTACTACCAAAGGTACAACACAATACTCGTAGTTTTTAATTTTCTTCAGCTTAACATTTAGATAATTAATTGCTTGAAAAAAGAAGAGCAAAGCAAGCAAACTTGAGAAACCTCGGATGCAAATTTATTGCTTATGCTTTTCTAGTCAACATTATGGTAACTTTGATGATCTTAGTTTTCTCGTTGGACATTCGATCAGCCAAGATTTCTAGGTAACGGCTGAAAAGCTCGTCAGTGATAGCTTCACCAAAGTGGCTAACCAGCATAGATTCTGCCACGGCCCTCATGTTCTGTGCCAAATTGTATCCGATTTCAGATTGAAAGTCAAGAGTGTTCCACTCATCCCAAGCACTCACTAGTGGACTTTGGATAATTTATGTCTACGTATTTAGTGGCGAGGATTCAGAGATAATATCCAATTCTTCAAAATAAATATGAGAATATACTTTAATACATTCATATATCATCATTTTATTTATAATGAATAAAAAAGTTAACATTGCATGTACACAAGACGAACAACATCACACTAAAAATCCCTATCTCTAGATATTAACTCGTTTTGAGAATAACAAACCTAACATCAATCTATATTTTTAAGTCAGAATATGACACATAACCTGAAAGAAAACCCCAATTAAAAAAAGGTCACATAAGTAAGACAAGATTCATTATAACTCACATTAAGAAACAAAGAAAAAGCCTATAAGTGAAAAAATATATCCCTAAGAAAAATATTCCTCCAATACAGATTGAGAGTTGAAAAATCAAACTTGTCAAACACTTCTATATGATTTCACAACAATTCTCTCAATGACTCAAACATAAACTCTCTAAAATTCTAATATTATTTGGAATGGAATGCATACTATAAACACAAAAATATGTTTCTATTTATACTAATTTAAGCATATGATTTTAACCAATTTTTGAATGCAATCCTAAAAATATTCTATCATATTATGCAACGCAATCTTAAAGATATTTTATATTATGCAATGCAATATGTAAGATATTTTATATTATGCAATACAATCTTAAAAATATTTTATATTATGCAATGCAATCTTAAAAATATTATATCCTATTTTTGAATACAATATTAAAAAATATTCTTTCTCTTTTTTTTTAAATACAATCTTAAAAAAATATTTTATCTTATTATGCAATATAATCTTATATTCTATTATATCATGCAATACAATCTTAGAAATATTTTATCCCATTTTTTAATATAATATTAAAAATATTATATCCTATTTTTGAATCCCAAAGATAAAATAAGATTAGATGATTATAGACGAAACTTTATTCAATCCACATATCTACTATATCACACCTTTTTTATTATCAAATTATTTTTTTAATTATATATATATATATATATATATAAAATAAAATTTATATTAATAAAATTCAGGGGACGGTTGTCCACCCTAACCGCATGCGTCCGCCTATGCTATAGACACCTCTAGACAATAATGGCAAATGATCCTTCTTTTAAGAACTTCTAATTTCACAGGTGATGAAGTGTAAAAAGGGATGTTAAAAGTATCTAATTGCTCTTCCTTTATTATTTCCTGCAGCAAATAGCAAAAATATTCATATTCATGAATCTTGCTAAATATATTTATGATTATACGTTTTAACAGATAATTAATGTGCATTGTATTGAAAGATTTTTTTAAATCCAAACAGTTTTTGAGAAGAGTTAACGGCATCAACTGGTTTACTATGATAATTAACATGAGAGAAAAAACTTAAAATAACAAAAATTCTGATTTAATTCTTCAACATGTAAAACACGTGATAATTATATTTTGTCATTAAATATCATGAAATCATTTTATCATTAAATTATAATATTCAATGACTTATTCATATTAAATTATAAAGTTTGGCATCAATTTTTTAATAAGTTACGTTGTGTGATAAGATGTGATTATCATACTTTTTATACATTTAAAAGTCAAATCAAAATTTCCATATTACAAGAATTAAATTGTTACATATTCATGGACCAATATAAATAATAAATTTTTGATTTTTTTTAACTATGATAATGATATAAAATAATAAAATAAATATTAAATAATAAATTATTCTAAATATGTACCTGCAAGACCATATCATTAAGAGCCGTAGCCATAAGCTCCCAAATGCAGCAACCATCTTTGCTAGATGGATCCTCGCTTCTTCTTCCCAAAATTGTCAAAATCATACGACCTCCTTCAACTAATTCCTCTGCACGACACTTCAGAAAAAGAGATAAATCTCTTTGATATTGTCCATAATAAGCTCTCACAACATTTGATGGACTTGTTCTGCCTATGTAAATATTGCCCTTGTTATTGTCTATATGCACCCAGGAACCTGATTTAATCACCAACAAACAATTAATTGCATATAATCATATATATATATATATATATATATATACTACAATAAAAAATTCAATAATTTTAGTTCAGTTAACAACACACATCAAATTTGTAAGGAGAACTTGATTCAATTCTCGCATAATACACTTTTGGAAATGGATGATGAGTTTTATGTGTGACTAAGTCCTGAACAAAACTTAATCTCATAACCTGTCCAAAGGACGAAAAACTTATAGAAATATCTTAGGATACCACTGAAGAGTCTAAAACCTTAATTATAGTGGTACCAAATAAAAAAAAATATATACACTACAAGAAAAATATGTGTGCATATAGAAGCTTTTACCTACAAGTATAGTTATTAAACTTGGACAGATTGTTGACTCGGTCAAGATTTTGGATTAGAGGTCGACTTAGTGAGTCACTAGTTGATTTTGGTGGTTCGATATAAAATATAATTAAATGTATAAATATTTGAGTTTGCATCAACATCAACATTCAATAATACCGTTAATCCAAGTTAATTGAGATCGATGGTAGATGAACTCAATGATAGATTGAAAATAAGATAAAGAAAGAGAAATTGAGAGAGAAAGAAAAAAAAGTGAAAAAAAGACAAAAAAGAGAAAAAATAAGCTAAAATAAAAAAGGGATGAAAGGAAGAGAGAAAAAATGAAGAAGAAAAGAACTAAAACATGGAAACAACTTTATTGAGAGAGATGTAATGAAAATCAGATCTTGTACTTCTATACATTTGATGACACCTTATAAGTCATACCATACCCCACACATACACACACATACATATATATATATATATATATATATATATATATATATATATAAATGTGCAAGGCATATTTACATATAAAAATTAGTAAGCATATTTTAACATTTTTTTTTTATGAATTTTTTTTTAACATCTAAAATTATGTATAAATATTAATTGATTTTTTTAGTGAGTATTAACTATGAATTTTATATGCCATAAATTTTTTTATGAATTTATAATAAATAAAAGTGGTATTTTTTTATGAAAAAATTTATTAATTACGTTTTAAAAATATATTCAATCAAAACGAACTATATGTTATTCTCTAAATTTTATTTTTTAATAATAGTATTACCAAACATTAAAAGAAATTTTTCCTTTCACATTAGAAAATACGAAAAGAAAGTTACATTGTGTCAATAATAATAGTATTCCTCTAGAAAGCAAATTCCAACAAATATTCCATACAACTAGATAGTATTTGATTTGTATTTCCAAAGTTTATAGCGTGGTGTTTGTACTCGTGCTCTCAAAGTCCGAAACAGGTTGAAGGCTAATAAATAATAGTGTTAGAAAGAATATTAATTGGTGTCTATTTCAAAGTTCAAGTTTCCAACCCTTTGTGTAGTGTCTTTAAACTTACTCTATTGACAAAGTTAATAACAAAAAGAAAGACATGCAATAAACTCATTTGATTACAAATTTAATAAATTATAACCTTTAAAATAATAATAGATTATAAAAAAACCATTATAAAGAAAATAAATATATAGTTTTCAAATATTTTATTTGTAATATATAAAATTATTTTTAAGAAACAGTATGTTTGTCAAAAATGGAAAAAAGAATTTCATTGTTTTCACTATAAATACTATAAAATAGTAAATAGAATAATTTATTAAAAATAGAAATATTTAAGTATTTTATTTCATTTGTCGATATTAACTCTCTAAACATATTAACTGAACTAATTTTGTTGATATTTAATTGAATTGATTATTTGTTTAAAAATGATATCTGTGTATAATTTAATTGCATCAACTAAATTTAATAATTCATTTAATAACTTTAAGTAAAATAAATCAAATAAATGAATTAATAAAATAACAAATTATTAATTTAAATAATTAGTACTAAAATCAAATAAATTACTCAAAAATATCTTAGAAATTTTGTATATACTACCAAATCATGACGGACCAGCAAGTTAAGTGATAGGTGGTGGACCATTATTTACAGTCTTTAGAGTGATTTTAAGTTGTAAAGTTTTATCATATATCCTACACACCAATTTTCTTCCCCAATCTTTCACAGTCTCTCTCTCCGCATGTGTCGTCACCGAAAGCCATTTTCGGCAGCCGCACCATTTTTCTCTCTATTTTCTTCTTCTTCTCCAACAGCCATAATACCCGCATCGCAATCGCAATCGAATATGTAAACATGAAAAACCATCTTCACTGAAGCTTGCGACATCAACAATTTTTAATAAAAACGAATTGATAAGGCTTGGATAAGAGTTTGGGGAGCTGCAACGAAGGAGGAGCTGCGACGACAACAGGGCTGGGAAGGCGACAGATCTATGAGGGTGGCGGATCTGCAATTATAAAACAAGACCATGTCGTTTGGGTACGGTAGGGGTGGAACGATCAAAGGTGGGAATGGTGGAGGTGAAGGTCTTGTTGGTCATCGGAGATGATGAGGGTGAGGGAGAGATGCTGTGAAAGAAATGTTCTGATGAGGATGGATTCATGATAACATTATACACCCTATGAATCACATGATTCTTAAGTATGATCCATGATAGATCACTTCCTTTATTGGTCCACCCTAGATGCAGTCCCAAACCATTTCAGACGCACGAACACGGTTACCAAAGCATGCGCTTACCTCAATCATTGTGTGCTTGTATGAAGAATTCATTGCTATCATCCAACATGGTGCATGTCTTGGGCCAGAAGCAATCTCTCCCCTCAATTTTAATTAATCATTTAGAATTATCGGTGAATGAATATTCACTACTCATTCTTTATTTTTTTTTTAAATAGTTATTTTGATCATAAATATATAAGATGTTCAAATTTGTTTTCAAAAGATAAAAATTCAAATTTTAGTATCTGAAAGTAAAAAAAAAAAAAGTGCAATAAATTTATCCATAATCGTATGTTACCATTAAAGAGTCTACCTGACAAGTTCATGAACAAATTTGTCAGTGCAATACACCTTCAGGGACAAAAATGACTATTTACTTAAAATATAATTTAATCTTCATTTTCGTTTTTTTTAATAGTTAAAAACATAACATTACAATAAACATTTAAAGAAATAGGAAAGCTAACATAAGTTAGAACAAATATAACAATGAACATAATATTAATTAATAAACTAATCTGTCTGTTACTATATGAAATTTCTTCTACTGTGACAACATAAGGTAGTGACAAAATCAAATTAAATCTATTTTTTTGGTAAGGTTTAACAAATAAGAAATTTCAGAGCAATAAATAGCTTATTAATCAATATTATGTTTATTATTATATTTGTTCTAACTTATGTTGGTTTTCCTATTTCTTTAAGTGTTTATTGTAATGTAATGTTTGCAACGATTAAAAAATGGGGAAGAAGAAGATTAAATTGTATTTTGAGTAAATAGTAATTTTTGTTCCTGAATATGTAAAATACATAAGTTTTTTCATTAACATATGGAAGTTAACGGATGAACAAATTTGTCACACTTTTTTCACTTTCAGGAACTAAAATTTAAATTTCCATCGGAGACAAATTTGTCGATGCTTCTTCATACGTTCACAGATGAAAATAACTATTTACCCCCTTTTTTTTATCATAAATTACATACAATATCATGAAAAAACCTATAATACCGAATGCGGTTCCCAATTTTGTAGTATTCGTTGGAACTTCCTAATCAGGAAACTAAAGGAATCCTACTTCATTGGGTTTCTTGTGGTTACATTTAAATTGGAATGAAAACTGAGTAATGGTTTTAAAATTATTTGAAGGCAATTTGGTCATTTTGGCTATGTATGATAGCTGTCTTTATTCAATTTAATCTGGTGATGTACTACATGATTATGGGTTTGCTAAATCAATATTATGATTGGATATTGAGATTTTTGCTTGTCCTTGCAGATTTTGATATCTGTTGGTCATACTACAAAGTAGATATATGTGAAAAGTACTAATTTATAGAGGAAATTTGTCAAAATTTTTAAGAAAACACTAGAAATTGTGAAGTTTTACAATAATCACTTTGAGAGTATCGAGTTCACACCTCCTGTCCATTCCTCAAAAAAATTGACATCTCCGGTCCTTAATACTATCTACTGACTCGTGGATTAAAAAGGAACTAACGTTTAAGGGTGTGTTTATTTTACCGTTTCAATCCGTCCGACATGTATTCCAAATTATCATTCTGTGCGTGAACGTAAGTTTGGAGATTATTCAACGGAAAAACAAACACACTAAAAGTTGTTTAAATTTAAAAGATGAAATACAGTAAAAACGGAATGCAGTTCAGATGTTTTCCTTAGCAAAACTGTATGCTGTTTACACACCAAGAACAACGTACATTAAAAAAATCTGAGAACTTGTGTGCTTTCCCGCAAGAACGTAACACATGTTCTCCATTTTTACATCACAGGTGTTCTGTTCTTCATAGCTGTAAAAGTTCTTCTATACTTGGGTAAGATATCTATTCCTTCTTCTTTTACACATACCATGAACAATGAAAAAAAAATCTAAAATTTTTCATCTAATTTCTTGCGAGAACGTAATACATATTCTTCATCTCTAATTCCTTGCAGAATTGAACAATAAAGAGTAATTGTACATTTGCAGCATTGTTAGTTGGATTGAAGCTTGGGACGAGCAAAACACTGCTAGAGCATCACTGGCTAATATCAAAGCATGAGTCAGTTTTGGTTTTGGTTTACTGGATAGCAATCACAAAACCTGGAAGTGAACCTATTTATATACTATATTTATTTTCAACATAGCTATTCCTCCCTGCTTAAAATTTGTGGCATTGTTAGTTGTAATTCTATTTATAAACTGGAATTCTTAACTGCTTAAAATCTGCAGCATTGCTTGCTTAAAATAAAAATCTGTTCAATCATTGATTAGGAGAATGAATCTTTCCTTGTTGGCTTAAAAAGATGAGACTAGTTTTGTATGTATATGAAATTTTGAAAATAGCGCATTTCTGACTTTGTTAAATGATTTTGCTAAGGTTGAATTTGCTTTTTGTTTTATAAGTCTGAGTGATAAGTTTTATTTTAAAATATTGTTGATATTAATATGCTTGGTTTATAATGTTTTAACTCTGTGTTCAGCATTTTAAAACATTGTTCCTTTGGAGAAGCTAAGGCTGAACTTGTTGCATGACTAGATTTCACCTTCACAGACATTATCCGTTAGAGCAATTAGTTGGAGATATAAGGATGATTGAGTGATTAAGAAAGAAGGCAAGGGTTGATCTCTCCGGCTAAAAAAAACTAACAATTAACATTTGTCTATATATAAAAGAAAAATTGGATTTAAAAAATTCCTGCCATATATTAATATTTTGCATCAGGATCAGCTGTGTCACAAGTTGGAGCATGGGTTTATGTTTTGAATCTCTATTGGATTTGCCAAAATTCTTTAAGCAAATATCAAGTGCTGAACCATGTACAGCCTCAGCAAGAGCTATCTCGCCAAAGTTACAGCTTGGTGGTAAGCCCAACCCCCCAATTAAACCAGCGAAAAGGTCAATGATAACATAATAAAGGTTAGGCATCACTAGTACAATGAAAAGTGCAGGATTCTTCAGCAGTTAAAGCTTATGTAGGAAGATGCTGTTCCGCGAAAGCAAGCAGCACAAGGTTGCGTGTGCGTGTTGTTGAGCGGAGAGCGATCAGAAGTTCGTTCGCCTCCGGTGAAAGGCTGGTGTCGGTGGCGAAAGACGATGACTCGATGCAGGCGAAGATGCTTTTTGAACTGCAACTTTGTCGGCCATCGTTGCGTAGGCGAAGATGCTTTTTGAACTGCAACTTTGTCGGCCATCGTTGCGTCGATATACAAAACTATATCTCACCTCATATCAACCACCTCATTTTATAACGGCTCTTAGTTCTAGTAGCACTTCAAGATATTCCCCATACGAGTTTGTCCTGGTTAGAGATTCTTCCTATTTTATTAAGGGGATGGTGAATAGGAATAGAAATTATGCCTTCTTTGACCATCTATATGTTCTGCTATACTGTTTATGTTTCACGTTTGATGAATGAACATTTCTAATATTAATGCATGAGTAGTTCCAATTTTTTGAATATTCTGAGTTCATGATAGTTGAATTTGTGATAGTTACAAAACAGAAATAAAATAGAAATGCTTAAACTGGGGGAGTAAAAATAATGAAATAAGAAGTAAAAGCACTTAATAGAATACGAAGACTGTTATGTGTTTGGTTTTTCCTCTTTTGGGGTTTATAATTAAGGTACTTTGTTACCACTTATTCGTTAGAATATCTTTTATATTCCTTCAATTGATATTCTTTTTTGTTACATATAAAAAAATACAACCCAAACTTATATGAGTTTATTCAATATTTGGCGAGTGAATAATAGGAATGAAAATATGAAATATAGTACACCAAATACTAACTATCATAGTCTCACATAAATAATTTTATTACACACTGGAATATTAAAAAGAAAATTACTACCAAAGGTATAGCATCATACTATAGTTTTATTTTCTTCAACTTAACATTTTCCTAGTTAATTGCTAGAAGAAAAAGAAACAAGCAAACAGCCATAACAACTGCAATAATCCCTTTTGAGAAACCATACATTGATGCAAACTTCTTGCTTATGCTTTTCTAGTCAATAATATGGTAACATTGATGAACTTGGTTTTCTCATTGGACATACGTTCAGCCAAGATTTGTTGGTAGCGGCAAAAAACCTCTTCAATGATAGCTTCACCAAAGTGGCTAATCAGCATAGGTTCTGCCACAGCCCTCATGCACTGTGCCACATTGTATCCACCATCACTAAGTGATTCAGACCTTTCAGATTCAAAGTCTAGAGCGTTCCACTCATCATGAGGATTCCAACTCACCTCAGACACCTCTAGACGATTGATGGCAAATGATCCTTCTTTAAGAACTTCCAATTTCACTTCAGATGGAGACGGAGTGTATTGAGGGATGTTAAAAGTATCTAATTGCTCTTCCTTTATGATTCCCTGCAGCAAATAATAAGAGTACTCATATTCATGCATCATGGTGCCAAATATATTTATATATTTCAACAGGCAATTAATGTGCATTTTTCTATTTATATTAGTTTAGGTAATTAAGTTATGACAGTTAGAGCCTGTTTGGATATAAAGTTAGAAGTGTTTTTGAAAACTTTTCAATTGAAAAAAATATTATATTTTCAGTAGAAAAATTCACAAAAACACTTTTAACTTGTATCCAAACAAGTCACTAATGCAATACCACTAAATGATCCTAGGTCGAAGACATGACAGTCCCGTCACTCACAACAAAAAAAAAAGGACAGGACATGCAGGAATGTGTGCATTGTATTTAAAGCATTTTGTTAGGTAAATACAACATCTTGATAAATAAAAAAAGGTATATACAACATCAAATTCTAAATCCGAACAGTTTTTTTTTAGAAGAATTAAAGGCTGCAAATAGGTGATAATTGACATTAAAAAATGAAAAGAAAAACTAGCGTACGTGATAAAGCTATAATAAAATTATGAAGAATGTGGTAAAAAAAATATGAAGAATGATTAATTGATTATAGACCTATAGTACATTAATTTTTATTTTACTATTTTTTGTAATCATATCATCAAATGGTAAAACGATCCTTAAGTAATCCCCAAATTTAATAATGTTTCAAAGAATATTTAGAGAGCATGCGAAAATATTAGTGTTTTAGAAGAAGAAAAAAATCTACATATAAACCCAAAGATGCAGTTGGTGTGTGACAGCAAAATGTTAATATATATACATATATATATATATATACATATATATAGTTTCAAATTTTAAATACTTTATATCCGATTTTCAACTTAATAGTCAAAATTTCTCAGGATTAAAAGCGACGTTTATTTTTTTTTTTTTTTTTTGGGTACATATCTCTTCTGTCCTTGCTCTTTTGTACACAGAGCAACGTGAAAACCGATGATCAGGTCCACCATGTGTATTCCAAGATTCCTTCTCGTAATTTTTGCTTATTATAGCCAAGATGAATTAGCTTATTTTTAGATAACTTGTTGTCTTTTTTTGATATTAAGCTTCCATATTAATTAGAAATTAAAATTATTTAACAAATCAATAACCACCTGATCTTAAGACAATTTATAAATAAGTAACTTGCGAAAGAGAATCCTATGCATCATAATTGTTTTATTACAAATAAAGAAACTAGAATTTTAGTTAATGTTAACCCTGGATCAAAATTGCATCATGGTTGAGACAACTTTTAACCTCACGAGAAACTGTTATAAAAAATTGTTCGGAATGTATACCTGCAAAACCATATCATTAAGAGCAGTGGCAAAAAGCTCCCAAATATTGTAGCAACCATGCTTGCTAGATGGATCATCGCTTCTTCCCACAAATGTGAGAACCATGCGTCCTCCTTCAACCAATTCCTCTGCACGACACTTGAGAAAAAGAGAGAAATCTCTCTGAAATTGCTCATAGTAAGCTCTCACAACATTTGTGGGGCTCGTACTGCCTATGTAAACATTGCCCTTGTTGTTGTCTACACCCTCAGGAACCTATTTAATTAAATCACCAACAAACAATTATTTATCTTTCATATAAGGCACATATTATATTAAAAGCTCCTCCTACAAAATACAAACACCAACAGTACTAAGAAAAATATTAAGTTAACATGCATATGCATGTACCTTAGATAGCCAATGAAGGCTGTATGAGGAATGGACAAAATGAAGACTTTGATATGGGAAAACCCTTCCATAGAAAGAACCTGGAACACCAGAGATGTAGCATGGACCAATCCCACTTTCCATTTCATCACACAATTTTTCTTTGAAGCTGTCAAGGGACTTGAAGATGCTGTTGAAGTCATTGCCAGGGAGATCATTCAGAAAGACCTTGTATTCTGGAGATTCGTGGTTCAGCTCTCGGCAAAGTTTATCCACAATTTTGATGAATTCAGACACAACAAATAAAGTGTTTGGTCCAGAAGAGCAACCCAAATCTGCAATTGCCAAGCTTCTGGGGTGTGTGCTGCAATAGAGGCTTCTTATGGCTTCCTCTCTTATGGGCTTTGTCAAACAAATCACCTTTCGCTGTATAAGTTATAACAAATGACACTAAATAATTACTACACATAAACTGTACTTTACTTATGTTGTGTATAATTAGCACAAATGTTGGTTTATCATTTATAAGACGTTAATGTGTTGCCGTCTTTTATCTTTTACATGTATGAAATTTATTTTAGGTAATAACCGAACTTAGTATTATTGCAAGATAAAACTTAACATACAATATTGTGGATATTAATTGTTAGCATTATATTGCTCTTCAATCAAACTTATGTTTATTACTTTTTTGATGATAAGTTGTCTGTATAAGTATACCTGAAGAAGGGAGTTGTTTGCATAGCTTGCATCTCCAAAGCCACCGTTCATGTGCAGAACCTGTGCTACTTTCCTTTCCATAGTTATTTTTCCTACTTCACTCTTTCTCAGTCTCTTTTGCTTTTGTGCTTATGCTTTTGATTGAAGCTCATACCACATCTATATATAGATTTGAAAACTGTTTAATTTCTAACAAGAACAAGTTTGTTTTTTCTTCTCATTAAGTAACGACATTTTCCGTGGCCATCCATCTTTGCATATAAAAATCCCGTATGAAATTATTGATGTTTGGTCCAAAAGTGGTCCTTTACTAAGTAGTTCTCCTTCGCATTTATTATTTATTGACCACAATCGGAGAGTACAAGAATAATTAAGGTATCGAACTAACTAAAGCTACGAAGCATATAACGTGGCTGGATTAAGTTGGACGTGTTCCTTTTATATATATGAATAACGAATAATGAATTTCCTTTCAAGAATTTTTGTAGAAAATATGGATAACACAAAAAATAGTTATATTTAAAGTGATTTTTTATTGAGAAATACTAAAAACACATTCTCTTTATGACACACTCTCTTAATTTATTGCTCAAAATTTATTGAAAATGATAAATTTACTGAAATATTAAAAAAAATTGATTTTCTTTGCTTTTAGAAAAAATATAATTTTAGACACAAAAAATCGGTATTTTTTTACACAATAAATATCATTTAATTATTTCTCAATATCATTTATATCTCTTAAACCAAACAACATAACATAACATATCATTTTATTTCTATTCTATTTCTCTTTTTTTGTAATGATCTCTTTTCTATTTTCATTTATTTTATTTCTCTCTTCTAAATCAATCAATCGAAGTAGGATTTGGTTTCTTTACTGCTACCGAGTTTCATGACTACAGAGAATTTTATTTATAAACACTCAAATGCCTTTTCAAAAAAATCTTATAATATTTCACTTTGAATAATTTATTTATATTGCCTTCCTATTTCTCTCTTTTTTTATATAAAAAATAAGGATAAGGAGAAAGGAGGACATAAATATCTAAACTACACACAACTATTTTTTTGGTTCTAGGTTAGAAATTGCGTATGTTTCCTAACCCACTTGATCTGAGAATAATCTCACTCGTGGTGTGTGACAATTTAAGAAAAATATAAGGGATGCGAGTGTAATTTACTTTAAAGAACAATTTTGCCTGCTTAGATATTTCAATTAATATTCATTAACTACGTTAACAAAATGATGATACAAATAATGTATAAAAAAGAGAAATATCATGTGTAATTTGAAAAAAATACAACAAATACGAATCAAATATACTCAAATAAAAATGACCAATTGAATTTGCCTTCTACGACAACACGAGGCAGTTAAATCAGGGATATTTTTAGTTTGCAGTCGATATCATGAGGTCGAGGTCTCAAGGGAAGGGATATGTGGTTTGGATTTTCGCTTTTAAATAGTGTTTTTTAAATAAAAATAAGTTATTTGAAATATCCGTAACTAAAAAATTGATTATAATTTTGTATCTACTTTTATATAATTAGTAATAATTATAGTTATTTTTTAAAACTGATTATTTTTAGTATCCCTAGTGAACACAAAGTTTCTTCTTAAAGCCTTTCACTCTAAGACATTTGAAGTGAATTGTCAAAATTGTTCAAACAAATTGAACTTAACTGTTAAAGAATTGAAGTGAATTGTAAAAATTGTTAGGACAATTAAACTGAATTTTGTAACTGTTTGAGCGAACTTTTTCGAAGAAGAAGAATTGATTGAATTGTTCTCAATAAACATCTCACTTTTTAAGCAATATTTTCACATTTTTTAATCTCACATGTTACAGTTCAATTTTGTTTAAACAGTTTGATTTTGAAGCGGTTCAGTTTTAAAAAACTGAACTATGTAACAATTTAGTTCAATTTCTTTAGCACAATTCACATCAGCACCATTTTAGTTCAGTTCAATTATTTTTAATAGCCGTAGTCTAATCTATCAAGTTGTGTGTACAGTGATGCTTTGTGTTGTTTTTCACAAAAATATGACAATAAGAGTTAACAATAATGACAAATCAAAGGTACTAACACACCATTGGGAATTCCATATACGGGTATTAGTCTCTTAATATTTAGGTCCAACCTAATTATGCATCGATCCAACAATTAGGTTTAAATGATTATTACGGCTCTAAGAGGAAAGTTTGATATATTTCATAATTGATTTTGTTCATGACTACCAGAAATTATTTTTCGGAATAAAATATATCAATTCCAAAAAAGTTGCTTCGAAAATTACATGTATTTTATTAAAACATAATTCTAGAAATTATTTTCTAAAATTAATATATCTTTTTTTTGGAAAGTAATTTTAAGACTATGTATTTCGTTAAAACATAGTTTCAAAAACTATTTTTTAAATTGAGATATATTATTTCGGAAGTAGTTCTTGGAACTGTGTTTTAACAAATAAAAAAATATAATTTAACATTAAAAAATATAAAGAGAAGAGAGGAGTATAGTTAGAAAACTTGGTAGTGTAAATAGATTTGAGGCTCATCTACTTATGGGCTAAATAAAGCCGAAAGAGCATCCTACACTTCTACTTGAAGAACAACTTGCTGGTAAAAGGGCTCTATCACTACCCTTATGGTAAATGGACCAAAAAAACATAATTTAAAAAATACCATTATGACAGGAAATGTCTTAAACTAGGCCTGCGCTTGAATAACTCCTTTAAACTGTCATACTAGCAATTGGAAGATCAAGTTGATGTGGGTTTATTGTTTTTTTGACAGAAGATGCGGGTTTATTGTTAGGCAATTCAGCTACTGCTTTCTATAAAAATATGTAAAAGACATTGCTATCTATTATAATAAATTAGTAGCAACTGCCCATTATAGGCATTACCCTAATAAAAAATTTATATTTTATAGAATTTAATGCCCCAAATGTTTTTTTTTTTCCTTTTTGTTACCGATGCATCGTGTAATATATTTTTTGTACAGTGTAAAATATGATTATATATAAGTATTAATTATTTGATAAAAAAAAAGTAAGTATTTATTATTATAAACGTATCCAGCTGAATCAATTACAGAAAGCATGAAGCAAAGTGTTGGTGACTTGGTGTTCAGGTGTTGAGTTCAAGTTGATAAGTGAGGGCAAACATGTTTCTTTTTTAAAATATGCATAACTTGTAGGTTAATCTGACTCATCATGAGTTCAATCTGATGAGCTGTATCAAATTTTTAAAAATTATTAGAATGGGATAATTTTTATCAATTTAATCAAATCCAATTTAAAGTTGTAATGAGTGGGTTAACTAATAAGTTTTGGCCCACTTTGATGGCTTTAGATTATGCCAAACAAATATTTTGAACAATTAACCTGCATGTTAATTTAAATCTCTTTTGCCTCAGATCCATATGCATCCATCCCAAATTAAGAATATTTTCATGTATCCAAAGCCAAAATCTAGAGCAATTAGAGATCAAAAAATAGTACATTGTTTAAAACCATTACGTGTCTTTACCCTAGCTAGCATTTGCATATTCAATTAATATATTGACATTTATAAATCTCCAATAATTATTGTTGCATGCTTTTGGGACAAGTAATGAAGACTCTTTGTCCATCATGGATAGTCTAGGATTTTGCAGGTTCACATTCTTAATTAGTTACTTCTATCCTTCTTTCAAATGGATATCATATTAGTGTTTGAGGTTAACAATACAAGGCTTAGCTAAATTGTCAACTGAATTGAAGGCACTTCAAAAATTAGGTAAAACAATACTTCTAATGGGTGAATCTGCTCTACGAAAATGACAGGCACCTTAGGCACAATTCAATTCAAATTTCTATCTACAAGTAAAATATTTATGCGGTTGATGATATTGGCAAATTACAACATAGTAAAGAAAAGGAAATTTCCAGCATGCCACCGCAGGACCAACATCCCTTCATTATAGGTGATACCTTTACCCTACCTTTAGTCCCAGCCCTTGAGTACAAAGTAATAACAAAAGTCTTATGCATCGTTGAAGGCCCCACCTTAATTAGAGCATGAGACTCGCATTAAAGACAAAAAGGCTATCGAATAGAGAAACCAGCTTGTCATGAAGGGTAGGGTAGTAACTATATTTAGCTTCTCTTTATGAACTACAGAAGTCTAGTCGGTGGTGGTGAATCATTGGTTGATTTTCTTGATTTGATATAGCAAAGAGGGGAACCACCAAATACACTTCCCTCTTAAAATTGTGCTATTTCAGATGGACAATTTTGTGCTATTATTACTCTACTATTTCGAATACCAATTGAAACATTCAGTCATTACTACTTCTTTCTTATGTATCCATCAACAACATAAAGTTAATTAGGACATGTTTCTGTTTCAATAATAGTGTATTTTTTTTCTCTTCACAATAAAGTAATTTTTAAGGGATATTTGAAAGTTTATATTCTAGCAGGACCTCCCCCCCCCCCCCCCCCCCCCCCCCCCCCCCCCCCCCCCCCCCCCCCCCCCCCCCAAAAAAAACCATGGAATATCACATTTTTGGGGTTTGGTGTTGCAAATCATATTCAAAACCATTGCCACATTTGTAGGACAAAGTGAAAGGGAAAATGTAAGCATATTTCTAAGACATGTTTCCATTGAGATCTGACCTTGTTTCCCTTTCGTCATAAAAAGCTTCAATTAACTTGGAATTATAGTTAATATATCTCCAATAGTTGATTCAGACCATACAATGAGTAAGTCCGTATATAGTATGCAATGACTACATCTATATTTAGTTTTAACAATGATATTTGGACATCCGTCATTTTCAAACACCTAATTAACATTTACTATTATTTTCTATCAATCTCTTCTTATCGCATCATGTTATCTATAATAATTATATTTTTTTTCTCTTTTCCTTATCTTTCACTAAGTATCACTTGACACTTGGGGGGTGAGGATATCCCAATATCATTTTTCATTTGATTTTTAGTTGGGAATAGGAAGCCCTCAATGTATGTTCAGAAAACAAAATTGATAAAATAAAATGTTTAGTCATCATGAGAAATGGTAGAAACACACTTTAATATATTTTCTCAAACACATTTTCTGGTTAAAATTTATTAAAAATGATAAAATTTGATGAGTCACATGTCATATTTAATGATTGTCTTTCATAATTTTGTAATTATTAATAATTTTAACCAATTAAAAAAAGTGTGTTTGAAGGAGTATGATCTAATTATCATTTAGAACCAATTATAAATTGAGTTTTGTCTCAATTTTGTCTTAAAAAATTCAATTTAAAATTTTCTTTTGCAAAATAAACTTTTTTTAAACTTTTTTTCAAACTTTAATTTAAACATATCATACGTCATAACGCACAACTAGTCCTAGAAACTTTTCCATCAAGTTATGCTGATTGAAACTAGAAAACCATTTATCAGTCACAAGATAGCATCGATCTAAACAGGAGAGGAGGACATGGATTATTTAATTTGTATGCAAGAATTTGTGTCGCAAAATCTTGTAATATTAATAGTTAATACCCAATAGTCCTAAAGTGTAATGATTATCATGGAGATCATTCCAACCACGTAACAAACCTATATTTGAAAATTAATTCGACCACCATATATGTATCAGCTATCAACCCCCTTGTCAGTTACTTAGTCCAGCATAATTTCCTGCTGGATTCGGTGTGCGGTACAAATGACAGTTTTTCCATTTCTGCATAGTATAATTGATTTTTTTTTTTTGTTTTACAATTTGTATTTATTTATTATTATTACTATATTATTTTCCATTTGGGTTGCTTCACCTGTAGACACATTAATCCTATCGTGTTCCCTCAAACTAAAATAACACATTGGGACTAAAAATGTGCCTGAAACATTATACATATACAATCATGTTCCAAAGCTTTCCATAACTGGATGATCTGTGTCACTGCTGGAAGATAAGCCAGCGTTTCCTTTGTCTTATACCCTTCCTTTCCTTGTTCTTGGTGGCTCTGGGAAGAGATGTACCTGGCACTCTGACATGCATGATTTCTTTTCCTATGATTGGTAACTGTGGTTCTAAGAGATACCAACTTGAAAAAGATAATATGATTGCAATTTTGGGTATTAGGAAAATATTTGTTCAAAACACAATTAGATACTAAATATGAATCCCTCTTAGAATAAAAATTCAAACATTGTTTCATCATGTAGTGGGAGATTAATCCCTTTCTCTAGATCCAATTCTGTTGGTGTGATATTACAGTCTTTGTTGTTGATGACTCAGGGGAACCTTATTGTCACTAATAAAGATGAGAATTTTCGTACCGTTTAACTTATGAAATTGGATTAATTAAACTATGCCTGTCGACAAATAATATAAATTTGAGCAAACTTTTGTCTGAACCTTGAACATAATCATGACTTGGTCCTGTTTTTATGTGGTTTAATAAGAGAAGTGGGTTTGGGAATATAGAGCTTTTCAAGCAAGTGGGTCCCTTTTAATTAATAGGCATAATATTAGAGCCAGTTTTGATGGAAGAATGTGAGGGAAAAAAGGTATTAACACCCAACATCGGCACTCGATTATTCCTCTCAAAGTTAAACACCTTCCAATTTTTGCTTTCTTTTGAATGACTATGGAAGGTTTTTTTTTCAACTTTACTGAATGATTGAGGATTCCAATTCTAAAAAAGGCCTTTCTCTATCAAAATTTTCTCCAACCAATAGATAAGAGCAGCTGCTAGGTTTCTTTAATGATTAATTCTTTTGTCTTTGCCTTCAATAAAGTAATAGTCTATTGGTACCCACCACTAAACAAATCATTAAAACAGACACCAAATAAAACTCCATGCATCTTACTCTTTCCGTCTTATATAATTTATTTTTAAAGAAATTTATATTTCATATAAAATATTGATTATATAAGTTACAATGATAAAATGACTTTATTTGACAAAAGTACTCATTGAAAAAATTTAAAATGTAATTGTAAACTCATTAAAGTATTTAAGTGAACTACTAATAAGTGAAAATATTATTAGATAAATTAGTATTTTCTTAATTATCTAAAGTGGAAAACATTTTGAGATAAATTATTAATTTAATGTGACATGAATGACAAATAATCTTATTTCTTAAAAGATTCAATTTTTAGTCTATATGTATAAAAAAATATATATTCGAAAATATCAATTCCTTAAATAAATAAATTAATATATATATATATATATATATATATATATATATATATATCAAAGGATTAATTTTTTAATTCTTAATTGAGAAATAGTTCAGGCTAAAAAAAATATTGAGACAAAGCATAACACTCCAACAAAAGATAAATAATATCAAACAAAAGAAGTTAATACTTCTTCTCACTTCCTTTTCATTTTTAACTTTGGCTATTTCTGCTCCAGAAGTTGGAAATTATATAAATCCAACCAAGAAAACTAACCCAACCACTGAACCACTCCAATAGTGATTGTTTGTGGAAGTAATGATGACCATCCCAATAAGGGGCAAAAAAGAGGAAGAGAAAAAGGGCATTTTGGAAAAACGGAAAGGATTCAAGATTTATCAAGATTATAATCTCTTGACAGAAAGTAAAAGTGTCTTTTCCTAGAGAGATTATATAGCATAAAAGAGGGTACTATGGAAATAATCGACACTTATTAGTTTATATATATAATGATCAACGCATAATTTCACAATGATTGGGGTTAATTATCCACTGGAGAAAGCTTTTGCCGAAGAGGGACGAGGTGGGAAATGCAATGTGGTAACTTTTTGTGATTGACAAGACATAATCAAATCAATTTTATAGTATAACGAAAGTGATTATGCAATAACTTCACAGGAACAAGGCTATATCAAGTGGTATAGTTGGCTATGCGTGTTTGAAGCGAGTAATTTATTAAAAGAAAACAAATGTAACCAATGTTTCGTTTTTACTTGTTGATTTGCAGGAACAACATGTAATGTGACCATGCGATTCATTAACTAATATGAAGCGTGATATATTTTTTAGAAAAAAAATATAAAACATCATAAAATCCCCCATCATAAATATGCAATTTTCTATTATTTTTAATATTTTACAAGAATTTTCATTAGAAGAAGAAATTCAATAAGAAAACATTACGTAAATAACAGAAACACAGCTAAATGATGCATAATTTTTCTGGAAATTTTTATGCTGATTTATTTTTAATATATATATATATATATATATATATCATTCACAAAGAATTGTACATCATAAATATGAAAAAAGTGCAATTATTTTACAAGAATTTGTTATAAGAAGAAATTTCAGTAAGAAAAAAGCTATGTAGCTAAAAGTCATAATGCAGATAAAAGATCGATGCACATTTTTTTTCTAAAAAATTCTTATGTTGATTTAGTTGAAAAATGTCGATATAATTCACAACTATGTAAAAATTCTTCATTTAATAGGAAATTTTTTTATTTCTCTCCATTTTATATTTTTTTAACTAAAAAAATATCAGAAAAATGTACGTAGATATATAACTCAGTTAATTGCACATGTAAGTTGTTATAAACTCATCAATGTATGTGTCATTTGTTGTATGAAAGTGTCACATTATCAATCAATGTATTATTATGTTATGTGAGTTATCAACATAACATGTTAACACTTATATTAAAAATAATGGACCTTATTTAAGAGAGATTAAAATGAATAATGGCTTACAATTTTAAGAAATTATTATGAATTTCGTTAATTTTAGAGAATAAATAATTGTTGAGTTACAACTTTAAGGATCAAATTAATTGTTTAGTCGTTAGAAAATCTATCAAACTAGTCCGTAATAGTTTAGTAAAATATACCAACTTAGAGAATAAATTAACTGATATTCAATACTTGAGAGTTTAATTTATATAATTTTATTAAAGGCCTTGTAGAAAAGAAATATTTGAGAAATTAAATTGATTATTTACTTTCTGCATGCGCGTATAAAAAATATATATATATAAAAAAAGAAAAAAACATCGCTCACCAACTTGGTGATATTTTTTCCGGTTATTTATTGCATGGAATGCGAATAACGAGGGAATTATTGGTGGCTCGTCCTACGTGGAAATATAATTGGACTCAAGTAAGTTTCGTGGTTTCCCTCTGCACTCTTTCAAGTAGAAAATTGAAATGCTTTACAAAATGTAACAACAATCCAACTGCCCCAACTGAATTTAGACATAAAGTTGGTCTAAATTTTGATGATACCCATAATAAATCACTTAATGAAACATAATTCAAACTCGAAAGCCTACATATATACATTAAAATAGACTAGACAGTTGGAAAATATTATCTATCTATCCAACCGTGTAGGCTGGTATGTTTTATTTTCCTGGATGCTACAGGAACTAATTAAGCATCATCAGCCATTCACGTATTATTGGGAATAGAATTCCATTCCCTTGCTTTTACCACATTCAATTCCCTCTTCCTAGCTACTCCTACTCCCTAACATTAAACTGTAGAATAAGATCAGCATTCATTCCAATTCTCAATCAAATCCCTCATTATATATTACCATCAAATACACCTCCCAACATATTCTCCAGTTCCATGCTTCCTTCTATTATCACGTATCTCTTCCTCACCTTATTTTCGGCAAAACATAATAATCATAACAAATTAACAATTACACACGGGTAATTATTAATTACTAAAAGATGAACTTATGATTTGTGCGGAAAATATCAAAATATATATCAACACTGTACACGTACTACAGTTATATTATCTCTCTTAATTTTTTTTTTGGAATGGATTTTGATTATTGAGCGCGTTGTTTATTTTTTTTTTCCTGGGTTTTAAAATCTAGGAGGGATTCTGAACAACAATGGCGGAAGACTCCTCTTCTCGCAGAAACCTCAATTGCTTCGCGATGAAAGCTTCTATGGCGCGTTGAAACTCCTCATTGCTGAGCTCATCCTGCGGGTACAAAATTTCCGGCGAGCTCTCGCTCCGCTTCTCTGTCTCCGAACGCCGGAGCTGTTTTCGGCGCGGCGGCTTCCCGGCGGCGTCCACCTTTATCTTCTCCGACTGACTCCGGTGGTACTTCGCGGAAGCCGCGGCGTCGGCGGAAGGCGTGTCCTGCACCGTCTCGGCGATGACCTGCTTGTCGTGGAACTCGGGCTCCAGCAGCGTCGGTGACGGCGGCGCGTGAGGCTCGGAGACGGCGGTGCGCGTGTGGAGGAACTCGCGGTAGAGTGCGTCGGCGGAGTGGGGGGACGAGAGGCGGCGGGACTGGGCGAGGAGGGCGGCGATGATGGCGTTGGAGACGGCGAAGACGAAGAGGGGGCTGGCGGCAAAGGCGAAGAGGCGGCGGAGGAAGTCGGCTGAGAGCGCGAGCGCGAAGGGGAGGCGCGTGAGGATCCACGAGAGGAGGAGGAGGGCGAGACAGAGTTCGAGAATGCGAAGGGTTTTGGAAACGAAGGCCAAGATATTGTTGTTGTTGTTGTTGTGTCTTGGAATGGCGTTGGCCTTCTCAGCTTTCAAGAGAAAGTCGTCCATTGTTTGATACAGAAAGAGACACTAAGTAAGTGGTGTGAATGGAAAAGAAAACAAAAGAAAGGGTTATATATGTTATGTTCTTATGTTGGTTTGGGTTTTTTAATGTGGTGGAAGTTGGAAGAAAGATGAAACAGGGTGAGAGTGAGAGAGAGCATGTAGAGCGTTGGTGATGGAATGCTTTCTTCTGTCTCAGATTTGGCGTAAGTGAAGCATCTTTGAACACAAATGTTGGGTCTTATATAGACTCCGCCACACACCTGCCACTTACATTTATCTGCCATCCTAACGCACCAATGTCTTTTTTAATTGTTTCCTTTTTTTTTAACTTTAAAATATTTTTCGTAAAATAATTAATAGGCCAAAGAAAAGTTACATCTGATTTTTAAAGCCCATTTCATACAATTAAGCTCATATATACTCTCTCTTTTTTAACCTGAGTATGGAAATAAACATTAATAGGTGCATTGATTATAATGATTTGAGTCTCAACAGCCACATTATTTACAACAGGTGATGGTAAAACAGAAAAAAAAAAAAAAAAAGTTAAACCTCCCGGAAATTTTGGAAATTTCAAAGAGTAAATGCAATGATTATTTTTCAAGACTAATGAATATTTGGAACTCCAATACAAAATGACTTTTGAGATAAAAGTTATTCTACGGAAAGATCAAGATCCATGTTTTTGCTTTTATCCATTGAATTTATATTAAAATATATATCACAACAATTTCAACTATAAATTAAATATGCGCTCAATATTTGAATGATTAAAATTATATTTATCTTTTAATTTGAAAAAATAGTGGAGTCCACGCCACACATCATCTTCTTTGAAGTGTGAAGAGAAGAGTGAAAATACACATTGTATAACTACTTTAATTACCAAATTTCCCCCTCCTCTCCTTGTGCTACTCGTGTCTTTGGCTTGGTCGTGGACTTCATCTTCTTCTCTTGCATTGCCGCTCATCTTCTTCTTGGTGGAGCTATATATTGTCTGTGTATGTTTATGTAGATTCATCTCTGGTTATCTATGTAGATTCGTTCCTGATTACCCATATGCTTCGATGTATACATGCTCATATTTTGTCTTCAAAGAAATTATGCACGTAAGCATAATCGATTTTATATGCTTACATATGTGACATTGACAAAAATAAAGAGTAATCATGGTGCAAAAGAGATGAGGTATGAATAAGGAGTAATTCTTGATAAACTCTTAACAAAAATGTCATATGAACGAATTAAATATACACAAGAATGAGAGATATCAAAAAACTATGCATGTATTCAATAATAAAAAAAATACTTATTTGCAACCATATTAATTAATGATTCCTTCGTCCCCAAATGGTGGGAGATAAGTGGAGATAAAACTCGTACTTATGGTCAGAGAATATATTTAGAGTGGATTTATGGTTCAAACTTCAAAGATTGTTTTTCATTTTTATTTTTTTGGTGTGGAATATATTTCATTCTTCACCAGTTAGCTGGGAGAAAACAAAGCGGGGATTTTGAAAGAGAGGTATTGACTGTTACTAATGAGAACCAGTCTTCGTGAAGGGTGTCGAGATAAGATGTGGCATTTCACGTGAGGCGATGTATTAGTGACAGTGCAATCTGCAAAGTGTTAAAGCTTGTGCATTCTGTTCTTGTACTTTATTGTAAGAGGAAACATTCTATTTCTAGGTTACCATTACCAATAGCATCCTTCATTAGTTAGTGTTTAAAAAATGAAAATTATCAAAAGACCTCATTAAAATATATATTCCGTTGATTAAATTAATTTTTTATTTATTTTTCAGTGCCTATTGACAATTTGACTTGATATCTTTCAGAAGTCAGAACTAACTTTATTCACTTAAAAAAAAAAAAAAAGAAACTAACTTTGTTTATTTGTTTTTACTATTTTCTTCTAAACAATGTTTTTTACCAAGTCAAGTGAACGTCCTTCTTCATATCACGTGGCTGTGCAGTGCCCAACTTGAAACATTCCACGCTTCAAATTTCAATGGTTTTGAGCTTTCTATGTCACAGCTCCATCTCTACCACTAAACTTATTGTAACTAAGCATCGACCCTTCCTTTCCACTTGGTTCCAGTGAGGCGAATCTATGCCCCAAATCAGAATTCATTCATTCACAGTTTGGTATATAGTTAATTAGCATGCGGATAAGAAGAATAAGAATAATCATTAATTTTGAATGTATAGGTCAAATTAAAGAATATATATCAAATTTTATTAAGTTTTAAGAAGTACAGTAATTACTGCATAACTTTTAATTCAGATTATGTATATCATATTCAATAATCAAAATTTACTTATTTGCTTATTAACTTGACCTAAGGTTTTAAATTGCAATTATGAGATAACAATATTATGATTGTAATCAAGATTTCATTACGATTATTATGACATTATGGGTTAGTATCGCCATATATTCTTTACAATATTGCCATAAATGCAGTTGCTACCTGGTTGCGGTGAATAAAAAAATAATGATGTTTTGGCCAAAATTCCAATTTTAAAACCTTGACTTGAATATTAAAACAACGAACTTAGATTCACGCATGCTATATAGAAATCCTACCGCGATCTAAAACTCTCGAGAGATTTCGGATTTCATGCTCCTGTGTCCGCTCTTGACATGAACCCCATTTTAACGGGAAGATAAGCTTCAAGTCTTAGTCAAGAGTGCTAGACTTGTCTGACATTAATGAAGGAAGGGTCGACGTAATTGAACATCATTTAAACAACTATCATTAGCAGAACCATTACATAAGTTACTCGCATATAATATATTTGACTGTTTTTATAGTTGTTAGGTCCGTAAATTGATTAAGTTTAGGACATGTGTATAACAACTAATTATGGCTTTTGTGGGTCCTCTGTTATGACTTTGTTTTCTTCATGGGTTCGGTACTTCTTCTATCCCTTCAATTGAATTTTGGTTTGTTTGCTGATAAAAAAACAAATTGTCTATAACTAGTTATGATGGCCAAATTAACTTATCCATCATGTTCATGAGATAATGGACATAACATAAATATTGCGTATTTTAATGTGATAATTTTTTTTTTAAAATTTTACTCTTCTTAGTCAATGTTTCTTATTTATTTTCGGTCATCAATTATAATAATGATAGTAACAGCTAGAGTATAATTTAAATTTCCACTAGCACACGAGACTTGAGCACATAGAAATAATTGTATGGATTTGAAATTGAGGGACCAAAATTTAATTTGGTGCAGTGAAAAAAACAATGGTGTGTGTCTGTCTGCGTAGTGAGGACCGTACACGATTGCACTTGCTCCTGGCAAGTTGCAAAAAGTAACATTTTCGTGTACATGCAACACGTGGCGCTCAAGTGAAGTACAAAAGAGGAGCCAATTTCAGGTGTAATATTAATACTACTGTAAGTTATTTATTTATTTACTGATTATTATTTTTATTTTAGTGTTGGGGATGCAATTGCCAGAGACTGAGAGTGTCTGTTGCCTCTCTCTGAAATTGTAAGTTTCTTGTTTCGTTGAGTCCCAATATTTATTTCCAGTCCTTTTTCCTTGTGATCCTGCCTCTGTGATCATGCAGTGTGTAATTGGTATGCCTTTTCTTACATCACTTTTTCTACTGTTGTACTCAGATTCAGAACATCACAATCCTTGTCCCATGAAGCTTTCATTTACAAAATATAAAATAAGTTCTTTGTGGAGCACTAATTATCCACTATCTATAAGAAAATCACGTATTTGCATAGAATTGATCACACCTAACATTCACTGCATTCATGCTTAATTTGTTTTTTATTGGTAAAAATGAAATATAATATAAAAAAATTTATCATAATTTACACACTCTACTTAATCAATTAAATTAAATTTCTTTAACATATTCATAAAAGTTTTGAATTTAATTTCATGCATAGAAGTTCTTTTGAAATGATTATTGCACTAAAATTGCATCAATTGAACTGCTGCTATTGATTAAAACATGTCTCTTATGATATAGTACTAGTTTATTTTAGGCTACTGTTTCGTTCTAAATTATAATTACTTTTTGTAATCTGTATTGAATTGGAGATGTCACCTGAGAAACTACACCGTAGCTTTTGTGTATCTACTAGTCTTTCTCCGGTCTTCACCTGGGAAGACGCTAGCTATCAAGTCGCTTCAGATCGATTGACAAGATGTTTCAAAATTTTAAAAAAAATTGATTGCATATTTAATGGAATGCAATCAATGTATGAAGCTGAATTCTGAGACTAGGACTTTGACCACGGCACCCTTAAATAGTTTTGTTGAGTGCTCCATAAAAATTTGGAACTTTCGTCATCATCCTCTACACTTCTCACGACAAATTTAGGTTAACATTAATGAGGCCTATGATTTGCAAGATTTATTAATTTCCTAAGGGCGAAGGCGGCTACACCCCATGGTTCTACAAGTATGCTTTGAAGTTGCATGTTTGCAGGGGTTCCTTTTCCTCTTTTGCGATAATTTGAGGCTGTATATAATCAAACGGATACCCGTAAGAATTCCTAAGATGCCCCAAAATGCATTATAGTTTAATAGCTGTTTGGTTGCAATTTCGTGACGTGATTTTCCACGTTTCCCTTGAAGCTAGTAAATGTTGCTTCTGCATTTTTTAGCACTTGGACGTGGTCTATCACGTCATGAATCGTGATCTTGGTTTCAAACACAAGTAGATGGTAAACATTTTGCCCGAATACAAAAGATACTCGATCCCGCGGTTGGTTTTTACATGTCTTTATTAATCCTAATAAAATAGTTATGGTGTTTTTATTTACTTTTTTTAAAAAAATTTACTTTACAATATATACTTATGCATAAATTAATTATAAAAAATAATTAATATTATTTTAAATTTTGAAAACGATAAATAAATAAAAATATTTTTTTAAAAAAAAATCAACAATTAAAAAGAAACTGAAAAAGTAACTATCATGATTAAACTTCATGTATAGACATGACATTTAGCCTATCTATGTTTCTTTCAAATGAATGGAGAAGGAAAGAACAGGAAAAGAAAAGATGAGGCTAATAAGCATTACTTCTTGTGGGAAATGCATCACTTGTCTCATCCTATTAATTTGGCCCATCTAAACTTAATTTTGACGGTTTCAAATTTTAAAACTTAAGCTTGATGCATGTATTTTAAAGAAGAGTTAGATTAAACTTTAAATCATCTCAGTCTAGTCCAATGTTTTTTTTAAGTATAATTTTTTTAATAATTATATAGTAAACATTAAAAATTTATTTAATAAATAATATTTAGTATAACATAAGTAATATATTTATTTATGTAGATATTATCGTATGTTATACTAAATATACCATATATGTTTAAGTTTTATACTTTATTTCTATTATTTAAGCATAAAGTAGCGAAATTGAAGCATAAAACATGTAATTAAAACTCAATTAAGCAATATAAATTTTCGTAACAATTATTCAATCTTAAAAAAAAAAACAAAATAATTGATTCTCTATTGAAAATCTCAATATTTTTAAAATTGCACTGCTCGTTGAATTGATCAAGACATTGTGCTAAGGTTAAAATAGTTTATTCACGGGACAACAGTGTGATTGACATAAAAGAATATAACAAAAAAAAAAAAGAAATAATATAAATTCTTCGTAAGCTTGACAAAAAGGACATATCCCACGTACTAGCGAAATAAAGACCATAAGTAGTTTCATAAAAGTTGTTTAAATTGGTCAAAAAAGACTAATATATAGTAGTACTCGACCCGGTAGAGTTTTCAGCTATGTCTAGCTGGTGGTTTCAATGTTGCATTGTTCAGCTTGGAGTCTCAAGAGTCCTATTGTAAAAACAATAACAATGCAGAACACCACCATGTGCCCTGAAAACGCCAAGCGACACACATGCATGTTGGCCCCTGCCAATTTGCACTACTGCACTTCGATAGGGCTTGGCGTGCTAATAACCGTCTCACTATTTCACCGGCTTAATTTGGGTGCATATGCATATGGATCGTCCTGTGTTTGATGTTGTGACTTGTTAAAGTGCATTTAGAGTATCTCTAATAACAAGTGTTTGGTAGATTTCAAAGCATAATAAATTATTTCTTAGAAGAAATTCTGCATTAGAGAATATCTAGGTGATATGAGTTATTTCACAAAAAAATTGGATTTCTTATATAAGAAACTCTTTCTAAAATTTTTTATTTTTCAAACATTACCAATCAAGGAGATTTTTTGGAGTTTCTTACAATTTTTTATAATTAAAATAAAATTTTGTAAAAATTCTTATGAGTGACATGATACAGTAAAGACCATAAAAATATAAGTAAAAGACTCTAAAAATTCATATAAATACTCCTTGTTGGAGTTACTCTTACTTACTTACAATAGTTAATTAATCATTCTATCAGCGTCTTGTATGTATAATTGTTTATACCGTACATTACTCAGCTACCGGCCAAACATTGTGTCAAATGGACACAGGTGAATGCCAACCAACTTGCAAATTAATGAGTTAGAGATGCTAGCTTGCAATGATCATTTTTATTTTATTTTGTTTGATGAAAAAAGAAGAAAAATGTATCTTTATGATCCCAAGTTCATTTAGCATTTGAGATAAGAAATTAATGGCTTGACAACTGCTTTCGTTTCCAAATTTGATGTCACTGTATGTATGTATACAATTTGGTTACTTATTATTGAATTGACAACAAGGGTATAAGGTGTAAAAAAAGTGTGATTGTAAGGAGTTGGGTTATTGGTTATAATTAAGGAGATGTCGTTCTTATCTTGATAAGTTATTGGTTGTGAACATTTGGAATATGAGAATTATTCTTTTAATGCACAAGCCGATAACATGGTGGATTCTTTTCTCTTTTTGCTGGGAAGGGGTTGGGATAAGATTTGTTGGAGTAAGGGTTAGTCTTTATGATCTAGAACCACAGGTATAAGGTATCCTTAATTTTTAGAAAATATAATATTGAGTAAAGGATTAAGAATGTCTATAATACGATGAGACTAATTTTTCTAATCATTTTGATATACAAAAAATTCGAGCTCAATCTTAAAAACATTCCAAGACGTACTACCCGAATTAACCATGTGAGGAGGGTTAGTCTTAATTCATGCACAAGCTAAGCCAATAATAATATCTTGGCAGGACGTTAACTAGGTCACTTTCTTTTGATAGAAGATCGATAATTAAATTTGGTGGTGTTATTCATAGCTTTACAATTGTATGTTTTAATAATAAAAAATTATCAGAAAATGTTAATTGTTAAAATGTTAATTTGTTAGTAGAAGGAACAGAATCAGTAATTTTTTTTGTCTTTCTTCTTCTTTAACCACCAAATTCACCTTATATATATCAATTTTAACTGGATGGAAACTTGGATGAGAATTAGGTATATCAAAAAATATTGATCAACTTTTTGTTGAACTGAGATAGATCAACTTATTCTTACTCAAATGAATAGATGACTTAGTTAAAATTTAGTTTCAAATCATAAACTCATATCCAATTATTAATTGTGTATGAAATAAATAAAATTAATTAATGAAAATTGTGTTATTTTTCATATAAAAAAAATCATTACCTAATAAAATGGCAAAATCTAACCCATGTTTTTTAATAACCACGAAGAATATGAGCTTCTATGGCCATAACAATAATTGAAACCTTACTCAAATGATCCAAGAGTTGAACCGTCTTGTGTCATAACTTTTGGTATTTTAACTATTTTTTTTTTTTGTTTATACAAACATTTTTTATTAGAAGTTATTTTGTTTGCATTAGATAAAATTACTATGGATAATTGTTTTATGCGCTTGATAGTCGGGATTCTAACCCATTTGTTACTGAAAATAAGATGTATAATCGATAATTAAGCCTTTGATTCGTACCCTTTAAATGATCAATAGTAAATACTTAAACATTTTTTGCACTTTTAAAAGAGTTATATCAGAACGAAATTAAACATATTCCTTTCATTAGTTATAGGCCGAAATTCAAAAATATATTATTAAAATGGGGCTCCACTTGCCCCCACAATATCTGTCCTTCATCCATTAAGTACACACTTTTCTCTTAAAGATCATGCATGTATGCATATATATTAATAAGCAAAAAGTTACAAGAGCTTTAATATTGACTATTACTTACAAAGAATTGATACGATAAGAGGAAGATCAAAGGTGAAACGGCAGCTTCATTGATGGTGGAAAATAACCGGAATCTTAGGCAACGCGTATATTAATTAAATTGTTTCGTGGTTCTCACATTAGCCAAAGAAAAAACAGAAGAAAAATTACGTGAAACTTTAGACAACGATCTTGAAAAGGGATTTTGTCTTGAAAGCAGAAGCTTCTTTTAAGAAATAGATGCGACTTTCTTGCCTGGAAAGTGCGAATGGGGGAAAGGGGGAATATTTGTAAATGTTGTTAGAAGATACTTTATGGAGTTAAAAACATTTATCTCAAGTACACCTCTCACTACACTAGATATTTCAATTTCCTTTTCCTTTTGGTTTATGATATTTCATTTTCCTTTTGTTCTCAATTGGAATAATCGTGCGGTCCAAATGGGCTCTGAAAAAGGATGACATTGACCATTTGTCACTCAAAATCGTGATCTTATATGTTGAAGCTAGGCATATTCTGTTTGCTGCTTTTGTTCTTAAACTTATCGTGTTGTTCCTTATGGAGCATGATTCTCTCTCAGCTTATTACACGGACAAACCAAACATGTTTCTTGGTTTCACAGCCACATTACGAGAAACTTTCAAGAAAACCTATGGGTTATGTTTATGTTACCATAGCCCATGGGTACAACAAGTTTTGAAGCCCGTGAATATATATGTAGCACTTGACAACTCTTATTTTTATGAGCAATGTGTAACTGAGCCTGTTCAAGAGTTTGAGAACTTGACATATCATGCGTTGGCTCGTTCCCTAGATGTTCTATTTGAGTTTGGTTAGTTAGAGGAAGAGATGGGCTAGGCTATAGGACTGACAAAAGTTAAAGACTACTTAGAAAGTTAGATAGCCCAGTTTTATTTTAAGTAAAATTAATGCTTTGAGTAGTTAAGCCCTACACCTGAATAATTAAGAATTCGTGTGTTTGTTTACATTTTCCAAGAAAAAAGTCATTTTTAAAATTGCATAAAAGAATATTTTATGTTGTGGGAAAATTTTATATAAAGAAAATTGTGATAATAAAAAGCATTTTTTATTGTAAAAGGTAATTATAGTTGTAATATTTTTAAAAAGTTAATCAAAATAAATAGAATTTTTTTTATATTTTATGTTTTCTTAAAAAGTTTAAACAAACTTAAAAAAATTAGCAATGACTTCTAAAAAAAACTGTTTTTTTATATGAATTTTCTTCTTCATGTGAGTGATATAAACAACATTTTATATGTGACATCGAGATTGCTCCACTCAAGTTGACTCATACATGCACATGTTCAAATACTCATGTCTAAAGGCTCAATGATTGGTGGGTTGTCGATCATTTGATTATGATCATCCTAACAAGACCGGCTCATACATATACGATTAAGCACTCACGCCTAAAGACTTAGTGGGTTGTGGATCGTCCGATCGAGATCGTCCACCCTAATCAACTCATACATGAACGCTAAAACACTCACACCTAAAGGTTCAATGCTTGGTGGGCTATGGATTGTCCGACCAAGTAGGCCGACCAAGAATAATGGGATCGACCATAGTGGAACAATTGGACTTATAATATTTGTGCCTCAAACCTTCGGCTTAGTGACATTCCATAAATATAGGTGAACCTCTTTTTGTAACCTTAAGTTCACAAGCACTATAGGTTTTAGTGAAGGGCTCTAGAGTTTCTAATTGGAGGGTCTCCGAGATATGAAAGTGAACACTCTCCATGTCATATCACAAAGGTAAAACAACTTTGAAGTTGTAGTAAAATAATTAGAAAAAAATATATGTTTTTTAAAAAAAATTGTCATGGATGTTGATACTAGTAAATAAAATTCAAATTATTTTTCTTTCGTTTAAATTAATGTAATATTTGTTGTGTGTTGATTTGCTATGTGAAATATTTTTTGTTAATAAAAAATGTTTAACATTGATTTTTATGTGAAATATTTTTTGTTAATAAATGGTACCATGACAAATCCCA
>PYAF01001225.1:243546-275551 GCA_007407185.1 Glycine tomentella | reverse complement strand
ATTATTGATTATAAGGTTAATTTTGTAAAATTATTATTTTCTTTCATTTATTTATTGATTTTTTTTTGTTTTTGTAAAACAATCTAAATGAAATATTCTTTATTCACTTAAGGGTTAACTTTTAAGTTATAAACAAGACAAACGTCATGCTTCAATGCTTTAATATAATTTAATTGAATACTTTTTATTATTGAAAATCAAATGAAAATACATTTTAAAGTCATAAGAAAGTATATTTTTAGGCATCTTAATAAATAAAAAATTCTCCTTTTACTTCCTTAACTATTTCCTAGTAGCAATAGTTAACATTTGCTTATTTTAATAAACATTACAATGAAAATTACAAAAATAAGTTAAGAAAAGTTAATATGACAAGTATTTTTGTAAATTAGTCAAACATGGAGATAAAATTAAACTCCAAATAAGATTTTTGAAAAAGCTCTTCCAGATACCTCGCAAATCATTAGCTAACAATCTTATGGTAGGATCAAAACTTGATTTCTTCAATATAAAGTTCAAATAAGATTTGTTTTCCCCCGCCCCCCAACCAAAAACAATGTAAAAGAAAACCTTAAAATAATTTAATCTTGAAATACATACTTCATGGAAAAAGGACCAACATAGCTAATGAAAACAATTGGATTAGAAAAGGGGGATTCAGATGGTTGATTTTTCCGCTTCTCTGCTACTTCCTTGTTATACAATCTCTGTTTAATATCGAATCCAGAAGCAGCATAACTCAGAGCTCTAGGAAAGGACCCCTGCTCTGCATCAGCATTTGCACATAGTGTAGTATCCAACTCAGCAGCATTGTCCAGTCATGTTAATCCTGATGCTGTCCTGCACAAATATCTAAAGAAAGCTCAGCAAAATTGCTTATGAATCATATATTATTATGTTTCTTATTTATTCATATGATTTGCTTATTATGTCATCTCTCAACTCATCTCATAATCAGAACACTTCAATTGACAATATCTAAACAAACGAAAATTATTAATGCATTGTCCACTTTAATTGGCATAAATTTGTTGTTTTACTAACTGAATAGCTTGTAGTAAATGGGTTAAATGAAAGACTAAACAATAAAAATGTATGAGGCAAATATAAAAAATATATGCATCAATTTAAGTTACCATTTATTTTTCAACCTCATTATTTATTTTTCATCTTTATTTATTTGTTTTACCATTTATAAAATAAGGGTATGTTTGTGTTTGAATTGCTCTGTATAATACTTCTAAAACACAAGTTTTTTTTATTGGCAGAAAGGACACAATCCCTGATTTTATACACAATTAAGAACATCAACCATCCAATGTCATGCAGCGGCAACTTCATTTTTCTTTGTTTAAATAAGATCTTAATAGTATGAATACTATTGCACATCTGATATTCTCAGTCAACTATAGTCTAGCATACAATCTCAACTGAGTAACGCAGTTTACATACACACTGTTTATACTTGAACAACTAGTCTTTATTTTCCAAATCAATAAATAGACCAACCCTAACAATTGTTTTTCCTTAAAAGCATTATGATTAAAATAGATGGTAAGAAATTCATGTATAAGTAACATTATTTCATTCCTACAGTTCAACCGGAAAACAAAAATTAATGTAATTAAATATGATGGGAAAGGAAATAGAAGCTAATGTGAAAATTGCTTCCATATCTTAAATTTTGCATTCAACATATTTTTTAATTCACATTACCAATTGACATGCCTACAAGGGATCTTAACTTACATATTATGTTAGATGTCTGATGAATATTAGTTTTTGTTTGGCATCTTCACATTATATAACACGTATCTGACCCCCATAACCATAGTGATTAAGAAGCCCTTCATCTTGTCGCCAATTTGCTCTAACCTTCACTTCAATCTGTTCAGTTCAGAGTTCAAACACCAGAATAGAGTAAACATTCCAGTCTAGAAGTTAACATGCATGACACATCAGCAAAATATGCATGTCCAGATTCAAAATGAGTAGCACAGATACAGAATAAAAGAACTATGTAAATTGGCACCTCAAGATAAACTTTAGCACAGATACAGAATAAAAGAACTATGTAAATTGGCACCTCAAGATAAACTTTCTTCTGTAAGAAGTCTTCAACGTCAAGGCGGGCAGCTGTTGCAAGCAGTTTCAAAGCCTTTCCTTCCTGAAATAGTTGAGCACAACATAAATGTTGGTACTGTTCAGTCTTTAAGATGCACCAGATAAGTGCTCATTAAAGGGGGCAGGGGCAGGGGCATCTTTTAGCAGTGTTTTGATTTTTTATCAAATAAAGACAATTTCTAAGATTAAAGATGAACAAAATATAAGGAAATTGAGATTACTTGATTTCAACAGCAAGACATAAAAATTCTTTTTTTGCAACAATGTTGTCAAATACTCAAATGCAGTGTTAGAGTAAACACAAGGCAGAAAAACAATAATAACATTGGCAGTATTGCCACAACTCTATGTGCTGTACAAAATAAATTCCACATATTCACAAATGACCAACTGAATTCTGGTACAAGTGACATACTCTTCCAATAAGGATAATCTTCTGTGAGTTTTTCTCAACCAAAATCTCTAATTGTATGTATTCTTTTGCATTTGGCCGAGCTTTATAGTTTACAACATTTACCTGAAAGAATTGGACATAAGAAAATATTTGCAAATATTTTGACAAAAAGAGATCAGTTATTCCTTCAATTTGGGAGGGGAAGGTGGGCCATATCACAAATAAAAAATGAACTTCATGATTACCTGACATGCATATGGAATTTCATTTCGATACTGCATAAAAATCTTTTCTCTAACAATTTCAGCCACAAAAAATCTTTCTGGATGCTCACTGACAATATCCTGCAAATTAAGGAACAACATTAGGGCAAGCATAGCACATGAAATGCAGAAGAAATAACAAGGGGTATATTAAAGTTCTTATTGTATCCAAAGTTGCTAATAGCCTGCTATAGTGATAGCAGCAGAGGGGATCTGCACTATGCTATACCCACACACGTACTGAAATCTATATATAGAGCAATAGGCAATAGCACACAACCACACACTATTTGCAGTGCTGGAACAATGTTGATGGCGTGGTTTCTGCAAAATTGGCAATTCAGTGATGGTGCATATCAGCACACAATGGTCATGCCATTTGAGGTATAGCTGATCAACACAACATTATATGATATATATATCATCTGAAATGCTTTCTTTTTCCAGTTCTTACAGTACAGGGACCATTATGGTCATAATGCAGGTATAATTAGCTACACAGTGGTTGCCAGCAACCACTAACAAGCCTTGTCCATACCATTATCACACTACCAGTCTAGAAGTGCATGCCACTCTATGCCTAGAAGTGGTATGGTATATTGACAAGCTAATTACAATGGAATTGCTGGATTTAGGTCACAAAATATGAATCAGGATGCATATGCTAAGCTGCAATGCTGTGACTTCTCAAGAAGTAGGATCTATAATTGTATATACAAATTTGATCAGTCAAGGCTGAATGCCACTTTATTTTTTTATATAATGTCTTTATACTAGCAAAGTTAACATGATTCACAACAGAACATTATGATGTCACAGGATCTATGTAGCCAATTCCACATAGTGGGAAAAGGCTTGTTTGCTTGTTTGTTAGATTTATTGTCATTATACAAAGGGAAAACTCAACACGTACTGTTATGAATCAAGTAAGCATGCATATTTGTGACAGTCATGGACATTGATATACACCCTGGTTCACTTCAGTGAGCTTAAACATGGTAACTACTAGCCAGTTTTCACTTCAGTTTAAATGAAAACTCTATAATCAAATACATTACTTTTTCATAGTCAGGCATGGAATAGCAGAAAAAACAGTTCTTTTGTGGTCTAATTGGCTCTTGTTTTTATCTCTAGCTACAAAATGAAATAGTGGCAGCAAAAATAGAAGTTTGAATGAGGACAAGGCCAACAAAATTCTGACTTAGTTTTAACATGCCTTTGGATAATAAGCTGGTCCATTGGGAAGCTTTGACAGTATCCAGTCCTTTACGTCTTCAACCCCCTGACCATATTTGGCACTTACTGGTATAACCTCATCAATATCAGTAAATTTCTCATACCACTGCAAGGAATTTGAAATAATTGGGACATAAAACACAAGAAAAATCATGCCAAAACCAGTGAATTAACTGATATATGCTAATATAAATACTAATTACTCTGTTCCAACCTCAAGTTTCTTTGCAAGTTCACCAGGTTTAACAAGGTCCTTCTTGTTTAGAATCAGTAGAGTGGGAGGTTTATCTTTGAGGTCTCCTATGCCTTCTTCCAACAGTCCATCAATCTAGAGATAGGATGCAATTTGGAAAAACAGGAAAGAAAATAAAACAATCAATTTTGTAAAGGAAGATGAGCTCCATACTTTTTCAGGAGCTTTACGTGCATCAACAAGAACCAATACACAGTCAGCATTAACTGCAGCACTGCGAACATTTTTCATCATCATTGAGTCTAACATATGCATTTCCTTCTGTAGCACACCAGGTGTGTCATAAAGTATCATCTGCAAGAGATTCAAAAGTCAGAAAAATGAAAAAATATATAAATTCTATTGTACATCCATTAATTTAGCAAAATTCAGTACTAAAATTTTATTCAACTGAAAAAGTACTTAAAGTTGTTTTAACCCCAAATCAGTATTAAAAATATTATTCAACTGAAAAAGTTTTTAAAGTTGTTTTTAACTCAAAATCAATTTTGGAGCCAAAACCAGAGACCAAACATGTTATCATTTACCTAAAATCACGTTAATTGGTATTTCAACATGATTTTGAATAATCCAATGTGAAACCAAAATAGATACATTCAGGCGTTAGTAGGAAAAACAAACCAAAGGACTAGGTAGAAATAGGATTAAAACCTGATAATCCTCGCCAGAACATATACACAGAATCCGATGCCTTGTTGTTTGAGGTTTATCTGTAACTATTGACAACTTTTGGCCAAGCATTTGGTTCGCCAGGGTACTCTTCCCAACATTTGGCTTCCCAAGTAACGCCACATACCCTGCGTTTCAAGAAAATGTCAAAGCAGAAACTAACTCTAAGCATTCATATTAAGAAATAAAAACAACAAGAGGAGTGTTAGCGACACTTCTCATCTAATGATTCTATCTCCTAATTTAGAAGTAGGACAACCAAAATTGATGATTTTCAATAAATTTCGGCTAATTACATATAGAGTGTTAGAAAGACAGTCTCAGAGAGAGTGTGGCTAGCATTCCTCAAACAAGCAAACCCTAAGGCGAAAGACGAACCGCTTCGGTGGTCGGGACCGAACTCAAAGTCGAGCTCCTCGCCCTCGTAATCATCGAGCAGGGCCATGTTCCTGTCGGGCTTGTCGCTCAGCGACAAGAAGGACGAGTCGTCATCGTCATCATCACCTTCCAAATACGAATCTTTTCCTTCTTCCAATTCAAGCTCCAAATCCTCTTCGCTGACCCAGAGCTGGCCCTGTTTGCTGGAGAACGCTTCGAGGCGACGGTGTCTGCTTTTGCAACAGAGCGGTGGAAGCGGTTCGGTGCGGTTCCGGTGGAAGGTGAAGAAGGCGGGAACGGGGAAGAAGAAGAGAGAGTGTTGAGTGGGAACAAGAATAACAGTTGCAGTTGAAGAAGCGAGCGTCTCCATTGCCAATGCCGTTGCTACGCTGCGCTGCTTCTTTTTTATCCGAGTTATAGGATAATAAATTATTATTGTTGTTACTTATTAATGAAATCCTTGTGTTGTGTTGGCTTCAGGAGTCGACTTGTCAGGTGTGAATTGTGATATATGCAAAACTTTAAAAATATTCAACTAACTATTATTTTTGTCTTGCCCAAAAGCATAATTTTAAAAATCTGATGAATGTTTTGATCTAATTGGAATTATAGTTCTAAAATTCAGTCCGATCATTTTGGTGGTAGAGGTAGTAGATCACTGATTCAACTGATGAGTCAATAATTGATCCAGTTTGATCCGATATATATTAAAAATTCAATATTATATATATATAATTAACATTATTATACTAAGAAAAATTTATTCATATTTTAAAATTCAATTTTTTTTTTACAAAAATCCAAATTTTTATAATGAAAAATTTTAATTTTTTTCAAAAAAATAAAAAAATTAGAAACTCGATCGGGTTAGACAGACCTGTCCAACCAGAAATTCAATTGGGTTTGATCGAGTCAACTCGGGCCAATCCGGATCAATTGCATTCAAATATTGGTCTACTTTTACAACACTTGAAACATTTGGTTGAAAGATAACTTATCAAATTAGTGAATTAGTAATTAAATTGTAAAAATATTATATAAATAACATAAAATAAAAATATACATATTTTTATTTTTATTTTTATTTTTATTTTTATTTTTCTATGTATTAATTATATTATAAGTTTAATAATTAATTATAATAATTTGATGATAAATTAATTTACAAAATTTGGAATCAACCATGACTAAACATCACGCAACAATCAATTTATTTCTTCTCTGACACATCCCTCGGCCTTAACAAATGAAGGTTCATTCTCTTATTGATCATGAAAACAAGGTCTGCATGCATGGATATAATGCAACAAATTCTAAACAATAAAGATATTCATCAAGTTCAGAACATTCTTCTTTCAACAGCAATGATGATGCTCAAATCTGGAAATTTGCTTTGAATGGTGTGGTGCCTACTCGGTTCGTTACTCTTAGAACTCTCTTTTTTCAATATGAATCTTTTCGTGTTCAAGGAAACCGGAAGAAATTATGGGCTCTAAAAATACCTCCGAAAGTCAAGTATCTTATGTAGAGGATTCAACGAGATTGTCTTCCTTCCAGAGTTAGGCTTCGTTCAAAAGGAGTCCAATGCCCTTCAACAACTTGCCCTTTATGCCAAAACAATCTTGAAAACACTTGACATATTTTCTTCAGATTTGACCATGCGGTCTCAGTGTGGCTGACCTTAGGTATATGGCAAAAAAATTAGCAACAAGTGCTTCAGGCAGAAGGTATCCAACATTCTTCATATTCTCTGGATATCCATATACTTGTGCTCGAGTTGGGCTTTCTGAAAGGTTGGATAGGATGCTTATGAACCTTGACTGGTTTTTGCTGTTTCCGGAAGCCTCTATGTACCATCTTCCGACTTTCAAATCGGACCGCAGACCCTTGTTGATCCTTCTGGATAAGGAAAGGTCTTCCCCTAATCAGAAGAGACCCTTTCATTTCCTTGCTTCTTGGCTGACTCACGAGGACTTCAATTGTTTTGTGCGAAGCTCTTGGGGTCGTGACTCGAATTGGAATCAGGGGATTCTCTCTTTCACGGATGATATGCAAATTGGCACCAGGAGGTGTTTGGCAATATATTCCTCAGGAAATAGGGTCTCCTTAAGCAAATTCAGAGATTGGAAGCGTGCTTGGGCTCCTCCTTTTCTGATGATCTCGTTTACAGACAACAAGAGTTGTGGCGGGAATATGAGCAAGTGCTGATACTGGAGGAACTATTATGGTTTCAAAAGTCACACTCGAAATGGCTGGCTTTTGGTGACCGTAATACCAAATTCTTCCATGTGGTAACCTCCATTAGAAGGAAAAAGGCGAAGGTCGATATGATTCAGGATGATGGATCTTGGGTAAGTTTGATTTGGAACAATATGCCACTTCTTTTTACCAAAATCTTTTTGTTACAGAAGGGGATTTCGTCCTTTTCTATTTATCTAACTCTTTCCGTAGTTGGACATGTCCGAGGTGGAGATGTTGGCTGTCAAACCTTCGAAAGAGGAGATTGCCCAGATGGTGAGGTTCATGGGGCGCCAGGCAAGGATGGTCTTCAAGCAGTCTTTTATCAATCACAATGGGAGGTGGTGAAGAGTTCTGTGTTTAGCTTGGTTGAGTCCATCTTTAATGAGCCTAGGCGTGTTGGTGATATAAATGATACCTTCATTTCCCTTATCCCTAAGATTGAGAATGCTATCAGACTTAAAGATTTCAGGCCTATAGGACTGTGCAATGTATCCTACAAGATAGTGACCAAGCTTTTGGCTCAGAGGTTGATGGTCGTTGTGGAGAAGTTAGTTAGTCCCTGCCAGTGTAGCTTCATACCTGATAGACGGGGAGATCATATCGTTATAGCCCAAGAGATATTCCACTCAATGAAGACTAAAACTGGCGGTAAGGGGTGGATGGCTATCAAAGACGACATGAAGAAGGCTTATGATCGTCTTCGCTGGGAAATTGTGAAGGAAACCTTGAAGGATATTGGATGCCCTTATGTCTTTGTTGATCTGGTATGGCATTGCATCTCATCCTTTACTATGAGGCTTCAACGGTGACAAGTTGGAGAAGTTTAAACCTCAAAAAGGCATCAGACAGGATGCCCCATTTCACCCTATCTTTTTGTCCTTTGTGTGGAAAGACTCTTCCACCTTGTGAACTTGGCTGTGGAGCATAGTCTGTGGAAACCTATCAAAATTAGTAGAGGTGGCTCCCCATCACACACTTAGCTTTCACAGATGATTTAATTCTTTTTGCTGAAGCTTCAGTCGATCAGATGGAGGTGATTAATATTGTGTTAAAGCTTTTTTGTGAGAGCTCTGGCCAGCGGGTGAATCTGGACAAAACGAGAATCTTTTTCTCTAGCAATGTGGGAAGGGCTGACCAGAACGCTATTACTGAGTTGGGGGGTTTTACTAAGACTGATGACCTGGGAAAATATTTGGGGGTGCCCATCTTTCATGGCAAAGTCAGAAAGCAGAATTTCAAGTTTCTGATGGACAAGATTAATTCCAGGTTTCTAGTTGGAAGAGGAGGTTGTTGTCCTTGGCGGGGAGGGTAACACTCGCGAAATCTGTTCTTCAAGCCATTCCTGCATGCATCATGCACAGTTAGCCTTCCTGTTTCTGTGGTGGATGCTATTGATAAACGTTGCAGATCTTTCATTTGGGGCCATGACCAAAACACTAGGAAAATTCACACTATTGATTGGAAGCATAACTGTGAACACAAAGATGCGGGTGGCCTTGGTCTCCAATCTTGGCGTCAGATCAATAAGGCTTTTATGGAGAAAGCTGGGTGGCCCCTATGTACTAGGAAGAATAGTCTTTGGGTTAACATTTTGAGATCCAAGTACAGATGTGGTCATGACCAGATTCCAGTGGTGACTCCCACGCCTAAATGCTCCAATTTTTGGAAGGGGATTTGCAGTTCTTGGGAGCATATATATAGGGAAATCTCAATTCGAGAGTTAGTAACGGCATATCAACCAGATTGTGGCTTGATAAATGGCTACCTAATCAGGGAAGGCTGATTGATCTTGTCAGTAATGTTTCTGTTATTTCGAATATTGATGCCAAGGTTATTGACTTGGTCACTCAGGATGGTAAATGGGATTTTGAAAGATTCTCCTATCTTCTCCCTAGCAATATAAACAACCTTTTTCTTGCCTTGACTCCCCCTCTTATTGCTCGGTCCGAAGATAGCTTTGCTTTGTCCCAGAACTCGACCAGATTCTTTCAGGTGGATATCAAAGATTGGTTGATAAACAACCTGAACCATTCCTTATGTGCCAACTTGGAGAACTGGCCCACTACTTTTGGGATCCCTCTTTTTGTTATATGGCAGCACATGAATGATCTGGTGTTCAATAGTGGGCTATTCTTTGCAGATAAAGGTGGTCCAAAGTGTAACCCTGAGTTATCAAACTAAAGGCTTATTCAAGAACTGTAATGTGAGTCAAAGACAGCGAGCTCCTATTTGTTGGGAAAGTCCGCCTCCAGGAAAATTTAAGCTTGATTGTGATGGTGTTGTGGCCATCGAAGGAAATGCTAGCTATGGAGGAATTGTGAGGGATCATTATGGCCAAATGATTTTTGCCTTTACCAATAACTTAGGTACTTGCTCTGTTATTATGGCAGAGTTGTAGGCTATTGGTATCCAGCGGGCTTGGGTAAAAGGGTATACTGAGCTGTTGGTAGAATCGGACTCTAAACTTGTGATTTCTCTTCTTATCAGAGGCTGTCCTGCCTCTCACATGGTCTTCCCCTTGATTCAGGAGAGTAGTTTTGGACTTAAGGCCCTTTTGCTGAACAAAAAAAAAAAAAAAAAATCAACATAACACAAAGGTATATTTCATGATTGTGCATCGCCTAATGTTATACTAATGCAGCTACTTATAATTTTCTTTTATGAGGATGCAGCTACTTATAGTTAGATACAATATATAGCGAGGCTACATTTTAACTTTGGTTTTTCATCGTATCCATTGTTGCCACTTACTCCTAACATCCAATATTGGATGCTACAATTGAAAGGCCCCCCCATTTCTCAGAGCATTCAGTAATGAAATTCATGTGTGTTTCCAACTATGCTTGCCAATGCAATAATCATGACTTGCTGTACAACTACTTCTTATCGAGCTCTCATGCTAATGATTACACACCTGGGTATAAATAGTACTGCACAATGATACTCAACAGCCCAACCCACACTTTCCCTCTTACTTCTGAAGTTCTGATATATCTAATTCAAGTTCCTAACTTTCCTTACCCATTTCTTCATATTTCTACTTCACATTGTTGGCCTTTTGTTCCCCCATTGTTGTTTTATGTGTTTATCTGCTCTTTCTTTAACATGTTGTCATTTTTCACATGTAGCATCCTTGGTAATAATTAAGGTAAATAAAACAAGTATTAATTATAATTGAATTAATTAAGATAATTATGAAATTTTAAAAAAATAGAAAAGTAAGATTATTTTTAATTAAATAAATTATAATGTTTTTAAATGTATATTTAAATAAATAATATAATTAATAAACATATACTTTACTTGAAATTACAAATAAATTGATTTATAAACATTTCACCATATTTAATATTAAAAAAATTAAGTACCCATTGTCCAAAGACTTTATTGAAGAATATTAAACATTTGAATAGAAAGAAAATATCTACTTTATTTAAATAATAAATTAAAAAATACTAATTGTATTTATTTTAATGTGAAAATTTGTGGCACTTATAAAACTGAGATAAAAGACACATGACACATTATATATAAAACATAATTTTTATGTAACATTAAATTTGCTAGAAACTGTTATTGGTATAATTAAAATTAACATAATTAAGATAATCATAATGATAAGTCTCGCATTGCTTTGTTTAAATAAAAATATTGAAGCAATGTTTTGAAAATCGGATCGACTCTGCCGGTCGGACCGTGACCCAGTGGCTGGACCAGGTCGAGTCAATCAATGGATCGGTCATGTTTTCAACCCGGTGTGACCCGATACGACCCGGTTGGGTTCATGGTTCAATCGCCGACCCGACGAACCGGACCAGGTCACTATTAAAAAAAAAAAAAACTTCTTCTGTCGCCACTTCTGTCCTCTCCCTCCGAGATTTGGTTTTCGCCGGGTGGTAGTAGGATTTGTTTGTCTGTTCGCAACGATTGGGGGCAGGGGGAGGGTGTTCGCTCTAGGGTGGTAATGATGCTTAGCCAAACGAGTGGGGGTGGGAGGTGGGTCAGGGGTGCCGAATAAGTATTTCGGGATTGGGGGCTGTAACGACGTTTGTTTTTTTGGGTGGGGTGGCGTGTTGCGTAAATGGGGTGGGGTGGGGGAGAGGGAGGGTTGCTTGAACAGGGCGTGTTGCGTGAACACGAGGTGCGTGTGTGAACGAAGTTGGGGAACCGTTGGGGTTGATGGACTCGAATAGGGTTTTGGGGGGTGTTGGACTTTTTGCATTATTTGAATGAAACTATTTTTTTAATTGATTTTTTCTTTTTCTCTAAACAAAGTGTTTGAGTTTTAAATTAAGTGACTATTTTTGTAAGTTTTAAACTCTGTCAATCATAATATTTTAAACTATGTATTGAAAGTCTATATATATAATCATAATATTTTTAAAATAAATTTTACTTCTTTAAAATTATTGACATTTTTTTAATTCATATGTTATTAACAAGATAGTAATATTTGTTAGAAAATTATTTTCTTTAAGTGATGACTTGAATTTTAAAGAAAAAAAGTCATGATAAAACCATAGAAATTCAATTTAATATTATAATATACATGTAAAGTATATATTTTTGGTTGGATGAAACAAATGATGATAGTTGGGTAACAAAATCCTCATAGACAACTCAAATACCCAGATCATTAGCGTTAACTATATATAAAATCTCTCAACACTCTAATAGTTATTCCAAAATTCATAGCTAGACTCACTATGCACAGCTTCTATCATCAATATTTCTGGGAAACATGACTTATGAAGATGTTGTAGACGTGGAGCTGCTAGACAACACAAAATACTTTGTAATGTTTATTGTACAAACCATATTATTTGAAAAAAATTCCTAATGAATTGCATCAAGGTCGGATGGGAAAAAATAGATGTTATGATTATAATTTCTAAATTCAAATTGTAATAAACTAATGAAGTGGAAGTGACAAAGAAAAAGAATGTGAGTTTTTGGATATAGAAACAACAATACAGGCAAGTGGTTCCTTAAACTAATTAAGATTCTAAAACTCTGAAGATGAATTCTTATAGAAATATTATAACAATACTTATAGAAATATTATAATAATAATTTATATTGTAAATATCTTCGTTGATTTCAACTGTTATTTCATTCTTCCCATGCTTTATTTTAAATATTATAATTAATTAGATATTTAACTAACTATTTATACTGCACATGTAGTAATTAATAATTTAAAGTTGTTATACCTTATAATACATTATATGTAGCACAAAATTCTATTATTTTTAGTTCATAATTCTTAATTTAATTCTTTTTACAATGGTATATATTAAAATTTACAATGTTTTATAACATTGTTTTCAAATAAGCATATATGTTGTGCATGGCACATACTACTTGAATTTAGATTTTAGTTTAAAAATATATAGTTAAAAATGGGCATTCCGTAAAAGTATATTGTTTTAATTTTTTTCACGTTAAAATATCTGAAAAAACTACTTACAGTGTGTTTAAGCTGGCATTTTAAACGCACATATTACATGATTTTGACGTCAAAATATATTATGTTGATGCGCAGAAGCTAAAAGTTAATGCTTACGAAAGTTTACGTCAGAATATGTTATGTTCGATGCCTCGTAGGTTGTTTATCCGTAACGATTGACAACTTTTGGCCAAGCATTTAGTTCGCAGGGTACTCATTCCAACATTTTGCTTCCAAAATAAAATAAAAAGGTTTATCGTATAGGTATATAGCATTATTTTGTTGGGTTTTTCTTTCAACAAATTTAGAAGCATAGACTAACTTCAACATTTCCTATTCAAAACAAAACAACAAAATTTCAAACATACCCTAACTATAGCTAAAATTCTCAAAGTCGAGCTCCTCGCCCTCAAAATCATCGAGCAGTGCCATGCTCATGTCGGATTGTTGTGAAGCGACAAGAACAACGAGTCATCTTTATCTTTATCATCACTGTCCAAATACGGACTTCTCCTTCTTCCTAATCTAGATCTAGTTCTTCACTAACCCAGAGCTTATCCTGTTTGTCTCATAATTTTGCTAAAAAGTTTAATTATATTCGTTTCCAAAGAATATTTAGCAATTCAATTAGCAATGTTTCAATTGATTGTTTGAATTTGAATCCATATTTTATTTAGCAATTTAGAGATTTAATACTCCTTTTTTTCTTCTCAATGGAGGCTAAGAATTGAAAAAGGTTGTTTCACTGTTTACTATTGCAGTTTTGCTCCTCTAAAAACCTATTAGTGTCTCATTTAATATTGAATTATATAATTATTTTATTTTCTCTTTCGAAAAATTACATATTAATTTATTTGGAAAATATTTTTTTCCACTAATTATAAAAATATTATTTAAGTGTTTTTTCAAATTTTTATATTAACATAAGAAAAGCAATATAATTATTTTTACTATTTCATATATATTTTTAAAATAAAAAAGAATAACAGCTATGTTGATAAACAAATATAACTTTACAACTGATTTAGAAGATGCGTGAACTGATTTAAACATTAAAAAACATGAACTTGTGTAGGAATTTTATCATACATCTATCCTATTAGTGATCTTGTTCACCAAAGATTGGAGTTGCAAACTAAATACACACTTCAAGAAGTAAACAAGACCATTGCTTTTAAAATAAGACCATTAAAAGGGTTGCTTCTTGGGTTATTTATAAAGCATTGTCTTACAATTAGCTTATGTAGCTGTAAATAAGTATAGTGGCATATAATAATCATGTCAGAATCACAAAAGTTAATGATGAAAACAAATACTAGAATTATAAGAAAAAATGATACAAAAATCACTTGATACACATTCACATACATAGAGAAACACTAAAAACAAATCTTTGCTTACCAGTCCCCATCCCCAACTAAAGGAAACATACTAATTAAACTAAGAGGCATTTTGCTGGGCATGCCAAGCTACAACATCTTCATAAGCCAGATTTCCCCCAAAAATATCCAAGGCACTGCCCACGGTAACATTCACACGCTCCATTCCAGCAGTTCTTATCCTCTCCAGATCAGCCATTTCAGTCACACCACCAGCATAAGTAACAGGAATCTGATAATCAAAAGGGCATCAAATAATATGCACACTTCAAATGGTTTCCAGATAGAATGTAAGACGTAAGCATAAGCGTTAGCATTTTAGAGCCAGTCTTTCAAACAGCGAAAAAATATTTTCTTATATTTACCTCTCCTCAACAGAAATGCACATACACATTACTTAAAAAGGTCAACCACCCCCCACACAATCCTTTACTTATGATATTTGAGCAATTTGAAAACTTTGTTGAAATGGATGGAAATAAAATCAAGGGCTACCAACCGTTGAATATTTCCCAAGCAAAGCCACAAGCTCTTCATCAATTCCCAACCTACAAGGAGATTTCATTTATCATCAGATGTATTTTCAATGCATACATGTGGAGTTGTGATTTTTTTTCAATCTGCGAAACAAATTCTGTTCATCTTGAACACAACCGTAGATTCCTAGATATATTCTTTAATTAATATTTTGAAACAACTACCAGAACAGATAATTTAAAACATATTTCACACAACACTTTGATTGTAGTAAAACATATAGTTTTTGTTTAATCAACTATTGATTTAAAAGGACAACAATGATAACGAGCATGTACAATGCTTTTGGAAATAATAACAGTTAGTGCATTGAGGAAATAGACAAATAGTATGTATATTCATGCATCGCATGATATAATGCATTTATTGTTCAGGGTATTAGTGCATAAGGAGTTGCACTCAATTAATATTAGCCAAGGAAATAGTCTCCATTAAGTCTAACAAGAAACTATGGATGTTATGCTGAACCTATGCACTACATTCCCTTTAATGATAAAGCATTTTCATTCTCTAGGTTCTCTGTCTCTCTAAATTCTCCCTATATACATTTAACAAATACCAAATCCAAAAACATTATACTAACTTGATCTTTTCATATCTAACTTGTTCATTTCATAACTATTAATTGTAGTGTACTTCTGATTACGAAACAATCTCTTTAAGCACAAAACCAGAAAGGGAAGAAAGTTTCATCAATCAACAATTAAACTACTTTGATAGCATTCATACAGAATCAAAGTTTGAGCTCAAATATGTCAACAATCCAAAAAAAATACTATTAAAAAGTAGTACTTTATTAGTCCACTCACTCTAGTGCACTCTAGGATGTACACAGACATTGAGACCTATGCAAGAATGCAATGTAAAGATCTTTAATATCTTCTGGTAACAATGATAAAACCAAGAAATAGGTAGAACAAGTTACATACAGAATATTTTTCTACTTCTTCCAGGATACATTACTAATTATTCTAAAAATATGGATCTCTCACTATCCTATCTAATTCTACAACTAGAATTTTTGTCTTTATATGCAGTTATCATAGAACATTAAAAAAAAAATTGCTTACTTCTTCCCTTCAACATCAACACCATGAACCAGAAACTCATCAGCAAAGTTGGCAAGAAATTCCATTACATAAGGATCAACAAAAACATCACTGAACTTCTGCCATCTATCAGTGACAATTGCATATTTACCATCCTGAACAATGAAAACCATGAATGCTTAATAAATAATCCAACTAATGGATAAAAAGCATAGAAATGTTATGATGTGTAGGTAACATCATAAAATTGTCATGACCATTGAACATTCACATGTGCATCAAATTATCAATTCATGAAATTATTTCCTCATTACAGACACTTTCGTCAGCTTACATGGAACTGCTCTAGAGAGTATTTAGCAAATTACACGCACCTCCCCTCCTTTGTTGTGACACATTGGGTTTTTTAGACCTTTCACTAAAAAAATTACACCGTCAATTAACAGTGAGACTTAGGGGGTGCAAAAGTAATGGATTTTAATGGAGAGGGAGCGAGTGTAATAAGTCCTAAATAAAGGGGGGCTGAGTGTAATTTGCTCTAGAGTATTTGAACACTTTTAACCAATAATTAAAAAAGTTCCATTTTTCTTCTGGTATAACTTTTTCTTGAATAAATTTACCATCAAATTTAAAGGTAAGTACCTTTTTTCTGCAACTGAGATCCAACACAAGCCTCTCTTTTCCAACAATTTGAACAAGATCTTTTAGCCTTCCAATATCCATTTGTCCATTATTGAATACATACTGCAAAGACAGAATCAATAAATATAAACGTCTAAAATATCTTTCCATTAACAAAGGTCACATCATCACATGTTCAACCCCATGGAAATTAACGAGCTTTTTCTTGCCACCACTGACAGACATATTATAGATCCTTTCCGTGTTTTCATGTTTACAAGTCTAGATTTGAACCAAGTGCTATATAGAATGCAGATAATCAATAATGAGAGTGCATTAAAGTAAGAAGCCCTATCCATATACATTTTCTGAATGAATATTGGATACAAGATAATGGAATGAAAACATTGAACAACTCAAAGATATGACTTACAGAAGTGACAATGACATGGCTTGCTCCTTCCTCAATGTAAGTCAAACAATTGTCAGAATTTATTCCCCCTCCGACTTGCAGACCGCCTAAATTTTTTACGAGTCCTCGAAATTAAGTTGAGCAGAGGAAAAATCTATAAGTTTTAATGATATCATCAACCACAAAAGACACAGGGAATGCTATATGTATAGGCATAGGCAAATACCGGGATAAGCGTGCAATGCTTGAAGGGCAGCAGCTTTGCTCAAAGGATCCGCACCGAGCATGATGACGTGGCCACCAGTGAGTCCATCTTGCTTGTAAAGCGTGGCGTATTCAGCGGCTGACTTATCAGACTCAAAATTGGTGACGGGATCGGAGCCTTTCAAGTCTTGAAGGGTGGACCCTACAATTTGCTTCACTTTCCCTTTGTGGATATCGACGCAGGGGCGGAATTGGACTGCGCCGCACTGGATGGAAGGGAGAGATCTTCGAGAGAGTGACAAGTTACTGGAATGTGAGGGGAGGGTGAGAGAAGGAGGCTTATTGGGGCCAAAGATGAAAACCCTCAAGGAATGAGGTGCAGCCAGATTGCGCATTCTCGATGATGATCCGAGACGACTACAACAAAGCACACCACCGCACCGTTTCGTTAACCATTGTCGCCGTGGACTTCGTCCTCCGCCACTCCTCTGCGCCTTATTTTTTATGTGGAAAATTTTTAAGCCTTATTATTAATTAGCTCTAAAATTGACTTCAAAATGTTATTGCTATTATTATACTATTATCTTTAAATTTAAACTAAATTAATTGTCCTATTAAAAAATTATATATAATAATTCGATTTTGTTTAATTACATTTAACATAATATCTTTAAAATTAATAATTGAATAATTGAATTGTATACATTCGTTTGGTAGTTATTATTTTAGGTAGAGTGAATAGGAGAAGTGCTGAAACTTTTTGGCATATTTTTATTATTAATTTATTAAAAACTACAAAATTTTGAATCAGACATATTAAATTCGAGTGACACCAATGAAATTTTGCATGTTCGTACAAGCTTTACATAATAAAAAAAAAAAAACTTCAAAAAATAATTGAGAGCATGTTTAAAAAGTGTTTTAGAAAATAGTATCCCCCACAAGTAAAAATATAACTACCATTTATTTAAATTAAAATATTTCATAATTTTAACTTTAGATTAACAATAGGCACACTTATTTTTATCATACCAAAATGAGAGGAGCGCAGCATTTCTCACAAGCAAAAAATATATGCAACATATAATTTTAGATTAACACTATAAAAAATTTATCAATTCCCTCCCAATCTGTAAGGTGACGGGATCTGTGAAATCCAAGAGAATGCAATTTGTTACAGAAGGAAAGCCAATAGGTTATAGAAATATTACAATCAGCAACATTTTATTTCAAGGCGCTAACGAAAAATAAACCCTCATCCACCCTTGCCATGGAACACAACCAACTGAAACAAGGCACAGAAACACCAAGTTGGAAAGAATTCTAATAGGTCATGCATACCAAATATCAAATATATTCAATGATGTTAAAACGCTTGGAGAAGCAAGCATAAAGAATCTATTACAAATGTGATCTGAGAAATGTTTCAGGTGAAGCAATAACTTTGCACCCAGAATCCATAGGAAATTATGGTGTATTATTATTTCATCAATCAACTCAAGACTGAACCCTTTCACTAATCTACTAGCTAGACTTCCAGCGAAAGGCACGTTAGAGAAAATAATGCACATACTCAGGATGCCGGAAAATTGTAATGATCAAGTAAGAGATATGTAACATGTTAGCCACATAGTGGCACATATAACTTTTATTCTCCTCCTCTACCATAACTCGGCAATGAAGTTAGTATTGACGGTATATTAGTTGGCTGCATCATCATGTTCAGGAACATGATCATGAACTGCAGATGTTGATCCTCTACCCACAGGGAGATAGGACCATGCTATTGATGCAGTACCAACTGCAATGGCAGTAGTAATAGATCCCCAAATCCATCTCTGCCTCCTACTCCTTCTTTGTCTCTCACGCCGTGCCATCTCTAAACAAGACAATAAATAATATAAATGAAACAGAAAACAGATGAAGCAAGCCAAACAAACTAGGGCTTATATTTAGGATGGAAACAAGGTAAAGCAGGTCTTTCCCCAGTGCATGTCAATAAGACACTATGATTGTGTACTTGTGCAAGCATTAGATAAAAACTCATTGTATTACATACCCATTAATAAAATTCTACCATCGTGGGAGAATTGACCACTAAATAAATCATGATCATTTATAACTTAAGTAGGCATGATTGGTAAAAGCCCAATCTAACAAGTAAATAACCTTCACTCCTAGATATGTGTAAGTTTATGTACCTAATATTGCAAATGGTATAGAAATACGGAAACAAAATGCTTAGGGTAAACAAAAAAGCAGAAATTGAGGCTTAAAAGAAAATTTAGAAATATAAAGCACTTATATGAAGAATCCAAGCACAATAGTTTTTCAGTGCATACCTAATACTTCATTTGTAGCATTAGGGCAGGTTTGGTAAAATAAAATCCTACAAGGTTTATTTGAGCTTATGAAACTGGCTCATAACCTTCCTATAAGTTCTTTTTAATTTGTTTCAATAAGCTATAAATCAGAAGCTTATCAAAACCAGTTCTTATTAACTTATTTTAGGTGCTTCACAGTAAAGCTTACAAATAACCTCTCATGTGATTGTGATAACCACTTAAGTGCATAATTATGTTGTTTAACCAAATGCACTCCAAGTAGAAATCCTTAAAGACAGCTGTCATTTTACCTATTATTGCAATGACACTGCATAGAAGCATAAGACATGAGCTCATACTATGTCATCATAACTATTTAATTAATCTTCACTTCAAAATAATAATAAATGGTTTTTACATTCTTTCCTTTTCTTCCAGTAATTCTCTCTTGTTGGAGGTTTTGTGACTATATAGCCCATAATGGACATTATTAAGCCACCAAGCAGCCTAGCATTTTACTTCTTGTTTACATTATCAAACATACGGCTTACCCTATCAATAAAACTGTAGTACCATATTCACAGTCAATGACCATCAAGCAGATACTGTGCCAATACACAGTGTTTATTCAACTATCTCTTAACAAATATTCTTTGGTCATTTTAATGGCAAGTGGGAGATATGTGTTTTTGAGGTAAAATAAAATGACAAATCAAAACAATTCTAACTCGTAGCAAACAGTACATTTATCAAACACTAAAGCCAAAATAAATATATTCAGTTAAAGGTAGAAGGAGGATAAATGTGACATCAATACAATTGCAGACAAAAATACAACATAAATCTTACCTACAGCTTCCTGGTTCCTCTGAGACATCTCCCTATTCATGGTCTCATAACAGTGAAGACGTTCTAATAGTCGAGCAATCTCAAAGTTCTTGGACTCTAATTGAGCTTCCATCTCAATCTCCGCTTCTGCCCTGGCAATTCCTCTCCCAATAGTGTTTGATATGAACCTAGCAATATAAAGTTGCTGACATACATCTTCCATAGGATCGGAACTCAGCTGCCCACCCTCAGCAGTAAGATCTGAGGGCAAAGCAATTCCCATAAGAGATAACCGTTGCCTAAGTCTCTCCCACTGGCTTTGCATGCTGTTAAGGGATTCTTCAACTTGCTTCCGCTTCTCTATCTCCATCAATAAACTCAACCTTATTTCACGCAACTCAGCTTCAATATCACAATGTGAATTTTGAGTCCCACCATCAGAAGAGAGCTCTACAGGAAAAAAGAGCCAAGATAATCTTATATCATGAAATATTTCCAAGACATCTACAGATCCTCTCTTCCTCACATCTGATCAGTATCCAAATAAGCACTAAAACTGATAAACCAATTGACAAAGCAGGATATCCCTTTTATCACTGTAGCAACGCCCACACACAATGACATGAAGAAAAGGCAGAGAAAAATGGAAATCAAAATTAAAAATAAAAAAAGGAAAAGCAAAATGGTCCTACACATTACACCCAATTTCAAACTCTATTGGAGAGCACATCCCTAGGGTTGTATTTGTCTACATGCATACGCTCAATTTCAAAGAAATAATTGGCACTTAGACTAGCTCAATTTACCTTCCCAAGCATCAAAAAATTCCCCACCAGCAGTGCTGAATTTCACAGCTTGATCTGCACCAGTATTATCCTCAGCATCTGTGCAATTTTTTAAACTCATTGAATCATGGGGATCAAAAAAGTCTTCACTCTCAACCTCTCTTTCCAAATTCAATGCAACTATTTTATCCAAGTGCAATGATCCATTAAGAATGCCACTACTTTCACTTTCCCTATGTCCCTCCACAAGGTCACCACCATTGTTGCCACTGCTTCTAAGATCGGTATCATGTATGCCATTCACCTGCTCCTCCTTAACAGGTTCAGTGTTTGTGGAAATCACTTGAAGATCACCATCTGAACTGGCAGCCACAGCATCATTGCTCTTACCATTAGGAATTTCGTTGTCAAGATTCTCCTGCTTGGACTGCTCATTGGCCTCAGAAAAACTCTTCAGCAGACGTGGGCCACGCCGTTTGTGATTGATTATGTATGGAGAGGGAGGGAAAGAAGACGGCGCATCCGGAAGCGGCGTCACCTCAGGAGTGGCATAAAGTGCTGGCTTTAATTGAGGACGAGGGGGGGGCTTCTTTCTTACAGTCTTCGGTTCACTACTTCGCCTCTCGAGCTTCTTTGGGACAGGCATTGGCACCGGAGCAGATTTATAGGCAGGTTTCGAAGCTCCAGGCTCTATCAATCTATCAAATGCTATTGCAGTAAAGGTCGGCATAGCTGTATAAAATCATATCAAAATCATACCTACGTTAAAATTTGAATAACTAAACAATCATGTATTAAGACCGTTACTAGGCTAATTGAAAGCAAATTTCAATTATGCTGCATATCTAATCTAATCGATAGAAATTAAAAATCGGTAGAACCATACACATAGAAAAGCAAATTCAGGTAACAAAGAAGATCAAACAAATGCAAAATCCCTAACCTTATATAATGCCCTATTATCTCCTCCTTTGAATACATCGAAAACAGAAGAATCTTTGCACAATTCTAACCTAACACCAAATCATAATATTCTGTTTGATTGCAGAAGAAAATAAGAAATGAAACCAAACCAAAAATTCTTATTAACCGAAATAAGCAAAATCGAAACTGGCATGAGATTTTATTTTTCCACGAAATAAGCAATCAGAAATGAAAAATAACGATAAAAATCAGAAAAGGTTAAAATAATAAGAAGAAACAAACCATGCGCAGGAAAGAAGAAGAAAGAGGAGGAAGTGAAAATGACTAAGTTGTGAGAAAGAAAAAGAAGGAGAAGGAGAAGGAGGCCGCGTCAGGGTTGAAATGAGAGGCGTGCGAAGAAGCCGCATAATATTTTGATGTATTTTTTATAAAAAAAAAAAAAAAAATTGTCTATTTGCGAGACTCTTCCCACACATGTGGAATCAATTTCCACCTTCAAGGCTTCAACACGCCCCACACCTTTCCATACCTTGCCCTAACTAACCCCTTCTTCACTCTTTCATTAATTTTTTTTTTCTCAGACGCGTTTGTTTCGTGAGTAGATTTTTTGGTCCGTGAGGTCAATTTTTTTTTGCTCAGTAATAATAATTTTATTTTTAGTCAATACTTAATCTCGATAAAAGAGTGAAAGATATTTATTTTCATGAAAAAAATTCCTTCTTGAATAAAATTATACATTTATTCTTTTTTTATCCACTATCACACCCTCACTTTAACCATCCTTTTATTTATGTTTTTTTTAAATTTTTGTCATTTTTTAAATTTTCGTTCATGTGTCAATTTTTATTTACAGCTAATCTCATGAATTTTACGCATGATAATTTTTTCCCTCCAATTATTCTTTGTTCATGTCTGATATGACACATATAGATATAATTATATTTTGGATCGTACTCTAATTAATAATAAAAAAATAATGAGAAGAATTTTGTCATGAAAATATGATATATAACATTTTAAATATAATTTATTTGTTATTTATTGGTCTTATAATAAATTTGTTTGTATTATGTAACACAATAAAAATATTTTAATAATTATAATATATATTTCAAAAAATAAATAATTTAATCAAACATATATCATAATTATTTCTTGAAAGTATAAAAATATTCTCAATTAATTTTGTAGATAACCAAATACACTTTTTATTAAATACTCAAAAATAACATTCTCATAGTTTATTTTCAAAAAAAGATAGTTATGTAAAAAATAGCATACTTATTATAATAATTTATAATTATATGAAAATATAAAACTGTTTTATACAATAAAAAATCTTCTTTTTCTTAAGTTAAAATGTAAAAAATGTTTACATAAGTATATTATTATTATTTAGTTACAGCATGCATGCATACATCATTAATTCATCATATATTTATTTTGAGGAGATTCTTCTTCTTTTTCTGTGGTGGTTCGTGGGCGTGCTCGTGGCACGCATCTCTGGTGATGGGCCCCGCCCACTCTCACTGTGTGCGTCAGGTGGAAATAATGTAATAGTTTTGGCAAATTTTGGAGAAGCATATTATTGACTTTTAATAATGAGTATGAATATCAGGTGGTAGCTACTTGCGTTTGAATGGTTGTTTGGCTCTTTGAGAAGGCGAAATAAAACTATTTTGAGTTAAAATTAAGGTGCCTTCTAAAAGAGACAACAATGATAAAGAAGAGTAGTGAGAAGGTGGCACAGTGTCACATTGTCACAACACGTTGCAATCACATGTCCTCATTTGCCATTTGAATATCATTGTTAATAAGGTCAATAAAGCACAATTTGAACATTAGCCGTGCAAAATTTGGTCATGCACAAAGTTGGCTTTTCCTTTTCAAATTCTTTTCCTTATTTAATAATGTTTATTATGTAGTTCCTTAAAAAAATGTTTATTATGTAGCAACGTTATATATTCAACTACCACTAACTAACGGTTTAATGACATGAGTTCATGAATTACGTACCCACTTGATTAAGGATGCTTTTGGTGTGAGGGAATGAAGTATAGCTTTCCTATACTTATATAATATTGGAATTACATGATTTTTATGTTTGTTTTTGGAAATATATGTGGAATATTGTTCTTACTTTGAATCTCATTTTATAGATTTATATAATTGTATTTCTCTTAAAGAAGAAGGTAAAATTATAATTTTGTACACTTTGAAAGTAAGTCTGACTCTTATAGGGAAAGCCATGTCATAGAGAAAAACTCAACAAATGTTCCTGTCATTTTAATTAGATAAGATTAACAGTATCTTAATCTTTTTGAGGAATATTTTCAATTACCCAATTGTACATTGACTTATATATATATATATATATATTGATTGTGTAAAAAAATAAAAGAGAATTAAAAAATATTTAAATTAAAATAAAAAAATATAAAACCTACATTATTTTTTGAAAATTTCTTCTTTAAAATATTATTTCTTCTTAATAATAATATTTTACCTTTAACCAAACCACCTCTTAGGTCAGTTTAATACCGCAGAAGGGACGAGGAAGAGCGATGAATTGAGATGATTTGGGGAAACGTGTACGATTTGGTAGCGTCGATCTGGAGAGAAATATTCAAAAAAATGTGTGGGTCTCACTGATAAAGTTTTCGTTGTGAAATGTCGGATTTGGAAAGAAATAAACAATGTTCATCTTGTTTGCCAAGAATGCCACTCTTTTTACCAGACCTGTACGAGGTGTTGGTGGAGCCTGGAAGAGCGAGGTTGCGTACCTGAGTCTCGTGAAGTTCTACCATCTCGACTAGGCAGTGTGATGCGGTGGTCATCGGAGGTCGACGGAGCTGGCGGCGACATCGACGGGGACTATTCAGTTCCAAAACGGTTATCGGATCCGTCATTCATCATCCTATAACCACACTACCGTCTGCATTTTCATCTTCGAGCTCTTTCCCGTCATTCCTCTACGAAAAAGAAAATAATATGCATCATATAAATTTTTTACATATAACATTACAAAATATTATGAAATTTAAGTGATACACATATAAAATATATAATATTAAAGTAAATTAAGTATTAATATAAGTATTGTGGTTTAGTTCGGTTTGGACCAGATTCAAATACATAAACTTCAAACCAATTATTTTGAGAAAAAAAATTATCCAAAGAAAATTGGTTTGATTTGGTTTTCAGTTTTTTTAACATCAACATCAACCGTATCTTCAATCCAATTTAATTGGGATCAATGATAAATGAATCCAAAGAAAATAAGATAAAAAAAAGAAGAGTGAAAGAAAAAGGAAAATAATGAAGAGTAAAAGAACTAAAAAGGGATTGTTTGGAACATAGAGATTAATAACATGTCAAATCTTCCACCAAGCTTATAATTTTTTTTCATTCCGTCCTAAGACACACATTCTATCAATCTATATCTTACTCCATTATAAGTCATTATAAGTTTTGTTTAATTATCTTTCCTCAGGTAAGTTTCAGTCTGCCTCTATCTCTTTTTGTGTCGAACTCTTGGTAACAAACTATTGTTCTTATGGGAGCATTCAAGGACCGTCTCATTACATGTCCAAACTACCTCAATCTATGTTTTCTCATCTTTTCACTCATCAATACTACTGTTACCTTTCGTCGAATATCTTCATTTCTTATCTTATTCATCTTCATATAACCACATATTCACCTTAACATCCTCATTTCTGCTACCCCTATTTTATGCTCATGTTATTTATGTGTTGATCAACATTTAGTTCCATATAACATTGCAGGTTTTACAACTGTTCTATAGAATTTTCCTTTCAACTTAAGGGAAATTTTGCGGTAACACAATAACTCAGATGCACTTCGTCATTTCATCCACCTACTATGATTCTATGATTTACATTCTCATCAATCTCTCCACCTTTTTGCAAAATTAACCTCAAGTATCTCTAAACATTTTTCTTGAATACCTCTTGACCAAGTAGATGCACGGGTTCTTGATCACCATCTCTTACCAGCGAAAACTCACACTTCATATACTCCGTCTTGCTCTAACTTGTCGTGAATCCTTAGACTCCAAATTAGTTCTTCACAATTCAAGTTTCTTATTAACACTATCTTTGGTCTCATCAATAAGCACAATATCACCTGCAAAAAACATACACCATGACACTTCTTCTTGAATATCTTTTGTTAGTTCAGTCATCACTAAGGCAAAGAGATGAGTACTCAGAGTCGAACCCTCATGTACACCTACTTTGATAGGAAAATCTCTTGATGTTTCATTACAAGTTTTCACACATGTGGTAGTCCCATCATACAATCCTTGATTGCATTAACATACTTTAATGTTACTTTTTTCTTTTCAAGAGTCCATCATAAAACTTTTTTTGGGACTCTATCGTATGCTTACTCAAGATCTATGAATATCATATGTAAGTCTTTATTTTTTTCTCGATATAATTTCATTAATTGTCATATCAAAAAAATAACTTCCATGATACATCTTCATATCATAAATCCAAATTGATTTATAGAAACTTTGGTCTCCCTCCTCAAGTGATATTTAATAACATACTTTTAATTTTTATTTTTTGAACGATTTTTAATTTTTATTTTAGATTGATTTGGATTTGAACAGCTATATGAGAAACATATTTAGAAAGAAAAAAAATACTTTTTAATTTTATGTTTGGAAGTAAAAAAAAAAAGCCAAGAATAATTAAAATGACATATAGTAGTATTTGGTATAAATATCCTATTTTAAAAAGATTAAAATAGTCATTTATTCAACTCCAATATTTCTTTTGACCTTTCAATTAATTTTAATTTAAAAAATCTAATTATATTCTCATTTATTTCTTTTCAACTAAATCACTTATATTTCATCCCTATTTCTTTTTATTTTTTTCTATTCTATCTCTTTTTTTTCCTTTTCCCTTCTACTTCGTTACTCTTACCGGTTACCTCATTAATCTCCTCCCCTGGCCTGCTTTATTTTGTTCTTCATCCACGTTACTAGACTCAATATCCATGACCTCTCTTTTCAAATAGAAACTACTGTTGAATCATGAAACAAATGGAAAAGAACACAAGTTCCAGAACAACTATTGTGATAAATGAATACAAAACTTGAGGGACCAATTCTACTAGACAAGTAACCTCAATATTCACCAAAATTATAAGATGGGGACTGACGGGTACTATAATTAAAAGGAGTGCCAATACGCATTCATCATTGTGTATGACTGGTAAATTAATAATAAATGATGTTTTTATATTTTTTAATAAGCAATTGTAAGAGCCCGTGGCCATGCATCTTGAGTTTAAGAAATTAAACTCATTCAGCCCATCAGGTAATAGTAGTTGTTATTTATTATTATTATTATTATTATTATTATTATGGTCTTTAATCTCATTTTATATTGGAGTTGCAGTTCTAGGGGATCAAATTAAATTTCAGACTCAAGTGGCCAAAAACAAGATAATGGCGCAGAATCATAAAAATTAGAGAAACTTTCAATTCCAGTTTGCTCAACCGAGTAGCCTCATAAAAGCAATTTACATACAATAAAAAATAATCAAACACCCACATATATAATAGTAACATTTAAAAAACAATTTTTTTCGTTGTATGCCAAAATATTATCACTCCTTACGTCATCAGCTATGAGCTATGTTGTAATTTATCCGAAATAGAATAAAAAGAAACCGTTATTAAAAACCAAATCATTATCAACTACCAACTCAGTCCAAAAAAAAATTGTTCGATTAACATCTCCAATCCACCATTGAGAACAGAACTTCGATCTTTATATCACAATAACCTAGCTAGTAATCGAAAACAGGTTGATGAACTTTTGATCGATGTTTTATTGTTTGCAATTAATTAATATTCACATGAATGGTTAATACCAAAAGTAACCCGTATACTCTACATCTTCTCAGAGTAATTGACATAATTAAGAATCAAATACAATATAAATTCTTACACGAAATCCTAACATATTCTGCATTCAAATTAGCAAGCTAGGTATCATTCGTAATACATGACGGGTTTATTGGAATTAAAATCCCACATGCCTCCTTCCTTGAGATACTCAAGATACCTTGCAAATTCAGGCCTAGCTGTTGTTTTCTTTTTCCTACGAAGAGCCAAAAAGCTTAGAAGTGGGTGACTCTTCTTTTCACTATTATTATTACCCTTCTTTGTGGGGTTTCTCTTTAGATTGATCTCCCCATAGGTGGAACCAAGAGCCATTTTTCTTGAAGAATTGGATACCCAAGAAGGCAAACTTGTGCTCCTCTTGAACCCCTCATGCAAAAGTGCAGTGGTGGCATATTCTTTACCTAATCTTTCATACCCTCTCCGAGTAGTCATGGATCTAAACATAGTTGAACTTGAATCTTGTTGTGAAAGACAAGATTTTGATTGATGTACTCAGTACAGTAAGTAAAGAGGTGAGAGCAAAGGGGTTGGTGGGGATTGTAGATGAGAGAGAACTTGGAGTAGCACACATATAGTAGTAGAGGGCTTTATATATGCATCTTTGTTTAGGTCAAGTTTGGTTAGCTAGTAGTTTGGTCCTTCATGTTTTTTTATTCAATAATATACTATCATGTTTTGAATGGTTACTATATAGACGTGTGATTTGAAAACTTCAGTTTTGCAACTTATGTTGACAATTTCTTTGGTCCCCATAATTATAAAATTTTATATCCAATTATCAATTGTTGTGAAGTATATATCCACTTCCACGAAAGTACATGAAAATTATAAATCCACTTATCAACTTATATGCAGGATATTTATTCCTCGAGGCTCGAGCATTACACGCGAAGGTCATGTGCCTAAAGTGGAGGACTATGATCACAAGTTTCTTCACTACCACAATCACATTTTACAATGTCACAAGAGGAGTGTGAGGGGTTGATCCAATAAAATGCATGGGTGGCTACATCGATTGGTTCCACAAAAGGGAGATACTTAGAGATCCCCTCCAAGAATCCCAATTTTGCTCCCTACTCGTCAAAAGCAGAGTATAGTTCGGGTGACTTTCATGCTTGTCATATGTATTTTTCTTATTATGTATTTAATGATAATCGCATTTGCAAGTCCTTAATTATGTCAAACTCCTTTTGTAGGAATGGTTTGAGAAGATTTTCGAGGCTTGATCTAAGGATAAACACTAGGTGGATTGAAGCTTGAAACACTATGTCAGACACATTTAACATCTAGTGGACTGACATTGAGGCTAGTTACACACACACATATATATATATATATATATATATATATATATATATTAGAAGAGGAAGATTCACATATAACCATTTTTAATTTCCATTAATATTTGAATTATTTTGTATTTGACTTATGTATTATATTACTATGTCACTCTTATTTTTATTTGACTAATTAATATCTGAGTCTCTTATTTTATTTATCAAGTTATTTAACAAAAAAAATTATTGTATAACATTTAAATTAACTATATAAACTAAATTGCATATAATTAGTTTTTGGAACTATTTATCCTATTCTGAAAACTAATTTTTGAAATTTACTTAAATGTTAATTGTTCACCATTAGAAATTCACACATTTGGTCTAAGTCATTTGAACACACTACTCACGACTTGAGTTCGGTTCTCATATTCATCCTATTGAAATTTGAAAGTAATATCTATATTCCTCTATAAATTCTCGTTGAGATTGATGGTCTTCCATGACCTTGAAAGGGGACATACATTTCCCTCCTATAAACTTTTACTCACAAAAAAGTGGTATTTGTTTCAAAACCTAAATTTGGAAATGTAAGTAATCTTATAACATAAAAAATTATTAAAATATTATAAAACTAAATTTTGAAAATTAATGACTCATTTTGAGTGATTGCGAGTTTTTGATTTTTTTTTATATTTCAAATGTAATTTTCTAAAGAAAATATGTTTAGCTAAAATAATTTTTAACTCAATTTTGAAATATTTTTAATTTTATTTTCAAAATTAAGAAAAAAGTATATGTGAATTAGATTTTTAGTTTAACGTACATTATTATTCCATTTTCATTGTTATTATCACCACCATCAATGTTGGCATCAACACCATGTGATAATATATACACCTCTCTCTTTTTTATTTTTGGGTTTTCAAGATTGAAAATTGTATATATATGAAGTCTCCATGCATAATTATTATAATTATCTTCTACTTCCTGTTACCTCATTTATCCTCAACGATCCTCCCTCGTGATTCTGTTCTAGACACAATAGTATGCCAAAATAATAACTAGTTATAATCAGATGCACCTTACGACACCAGCTATATATGTTGTAATTTATCCAAAATATAAAAAGCTAGGAACCTATATATATATATATTATGATAAACAAAATCGTTATTATCAACTACCAACAAAAAAATGTCCGATTAACAAGCTGATGAACTTTGAATTTTTGAATTGATTCAAATGAATTAAAGTAACCATACTCTACTTCCTGTCAAAGTAATTTGACATGAGAATCAAATAATATATAAATATATTCTTATGCGAAATACTAACATTATGCATTCAACATTAACCAACAGCAAGCTATCTATGATCATTTGTAATACATGACGGGTTTATTAGAATTCAAATCCCACATGCCTCCTTCATTGAGATACTCAAGATACCTTGCAAATTCAGGCCTAGCTGTTGTTTTCTTTTTCCTACGAAGAGCCAAGAAGCTTAGGAGTGGGTGACTCTTCTTGTCACTATTATTACTCTTCTTTGTGGGGCTTCTCTGTAGATTGATGTCCCCATAGGTGGAACCCAGATCCACTTTTCTTGAAGAATTGGATACCCAAGAAGGTAAACTTGTGCTCCTCTTGAACCCCTCATTCAAAAGTGCAGTGGAGGCAGATTCTTTACCTAATCTCTCGTACCTCAAAGGGCCTCTCCGAGTACTCATGGATCTAAACATGATTGAACTTGAATCTTTTTGTGTGAAAGACAAGATTTTGATTGATGAATTCGAACTCGAAGTGTAAGTAAAAAGGTGAGAGCAAAAGGGTTGGTGGGGATCGTAGATGAGATAACTTGAAGTAGCAACAATATAGTGGGGGGCTTTATATATGCATCTTTGTTTAGGACAAGTTTGGATAGCTAGTAGTTTGGTCCTTCATGTTTTTATATTCAATAATATAATATACTATCATGTTTTGAATGGTTACCATATACACGTGCGAATTGAAATTTAAAACTTCAATTTTGCAACTTATGTTGACTATTTATGTCGTCCCCACATTTAGAAAATTTGTATCCAATTATCAAGTTGTGAAGTATGTATCCACTACTGCCTATTACCACGAAAGGACATATAAACTAATTTAACTCCATTCATGAAATTGTGCAGGTATGCATATTATAAAGCACTTCAGAGGATATAATTGGTTCTTCATTTTTATTTGTTTTTTTAACAAGTAGGGCTAAAGCCTAAATATTTGGTTCTTCTATATGTACTGAAGTTCGTATTATATTTTCTTCAGTTTGTATTTTGTGTCGAGCGGGATTCAATGTTGATTATAATATTTACTTCATGATAATTTAATTGATAATGTATACATGATCTAACATATTATACATTTTCTTCTGATAGTTAACTTATATTGGTATGAAACAAGATTGTGTTTAATAAAACATTCTTATGGTATCTTTCATAAAAATATAAAATTAATTTTTAATTCGTGATATTACTAAGTAAGTAATTTAAAATTATATTATAATAAATATATTTCATAAAATATTTTTAACATATTTATATTTATTATATATTGTAGTAAAAATAATTTAACATTATTATGTAAATACTAATAAAAAATTCTTACATAAAATTATTGAACATTGAGTCAAAATATTTTTTATAATAAATGTATTAACTAATTAAATTT
>PYAF01001225.1:179993-243446 GCA_007407185.1 Glycine tomentella | reverse complement strand
TTGAAATTTATTTTATATAATCTTTATGGAAAAAATGTTTTTATGATTATATATACTAATATAAAATATAGAATATAATTTTTAAATTAAAATAGATAAAACAGTAATAAAATGTAAATAAAATAATATTTATTATAAAAAATATTTGTAGGTAAAAGAAAAAAAAAGTGAGAAAGAAAAGAGGAAAAAGTAGTTCGACAAGAGTTGTTTTTTTCAGAAAATAAAAGAGATAAAAATCCAAAAAAGAAAACAAAAGAAAAATAATTAATGTGAGATCTCCAAAACTCATAATACTTATATTTTTTTTCTTTTTTTTTCTCTTTCTTATTTGATGTCAATAAGTATATTGGGTTTCCATGTATTATTTTTTATTATTTTATAAGTTTGCGCGTCATCAAATTCCTTCAAATTTAAAAAAAAGAAATTGCCTCTAAAGAATTGATCCAACTAAAATTGGATCTAATGAAGCAGACAAGCATAACATAATCGAATCCATCAATTGCAAAATATCCTTTATTCCACAAAATAGTCAAACACGCACATTTCATATGCATGGATTATTTTAGTGTATGCCAATATAATCACTAGTTATAACCAGTTGCACCTTACTACATCATCTATATGTTTTAATTTGTCGAAAATATTTATGAATTTTGATTTATCCAAAATAGAATAAAAAGAAGCTGTTATTAAAAACAAAACCATTATCAACTACCAATTCAGTGGGAAATAAAAAGGTCTGTTTATTAACTTCTTTAAGTATATTACTAGAACCTATCGAAAACAGGCTGATGAACTTTTGATGTTTGCAAATGATTCAAATGAATGATTAATTAATAGCAAAAGTAACCATACTCTACATCTTGTCGAAGTAATTTGACATAATTAAGAATCAAATAGTAGTAGTACTATATAAACTCTTAACGTAATATACCAACAAATTAATTTTGCATTCAAACCCGAAGCAAACTAGCTATGATCATTTGTAATACATCACAGGTTTATTGGAATTCAAATCCCACATGCCTCCTTCCTTGAGGTACTCAAGGTACCTTGCAAATTCAGGCCTTGCTGTTGTTTTCTTTTTCCTACGAAGAGCCAAGAAGCTTAGAAGTGGGTGACTCTTCTTGTCACTATTATTGTTACCCTTCTTTGTGGGGTTTCTCTTTAGATTGATTTCCCCATAGGTGGAACCAAGAGCCATTTTTCTTGAAGAATTGGATCCCCCAGAAGGCAAACTTGTGCTCCTCTTGAACCCCTCATGCAAAAGTGCAGTGGTGGCAGATTCTTTACCTAATCTTTCATACCCTCTCCGAGTAGTCATGGATCTAAACATGCTTGGATCTTTTTGTGTGAAGGAAAAGATTTTGATTGATGTATTATTCAGTGTGATTAAGGAGGTGAGAGCAAAAGGGTTGGTGGAGATCGTAGATGAGATAACTTGGAGTATAGCACAACATAGTGTGGACGGCTTTATATAGGTCCATCTATGGGGTCAAGTTTGGTTGGCAAGTATAGTTTGGTCCTTCATGTGCTTTATAATTATTTAATAATGTATCATGTTTACTGCACCCGTGTGATTTGGAACCATTCAGTTTTTGCAAATTTTGTTGACTATTTCTGTTCTGCCGTCCCCACAATTATAAAATTTATATCCAATTATCAATCAAGTTGTGGAAGTACTATATTTCCACTTCCACGAAGGTGCATAAAAAGCTCTCTCTCTTTCCGCTAATATTTGAATAAGACATTTTTTTTTTTTGTATGCCAATCTTGATTTTCTCGGTCAAATTGTCCCGCGGCCATCACACCTAATAGTACATATCCACCTTTTAAATTTGTAATACATGCAACAAAATGATACCTTGAAACAATTTAATAATTGATGAGTAGACAATGTAAGTAATTAGTTTGAATGAGGCAAATAGTACTATAAAAATGTTAATGAATTGGTCTTACTTTCTAACCGCGACTTTGTGTAAATTAATCTAAACAACTAATACTTGTTAATGTAGATTGTAAGATTTCGTAATTGTTTTTTATTTTTGCCTATAAAATATTTATGATGAACGTTTCAAGATCGAATCAGTCAAAAATTAATTTATCTTTGTTATGAGATTACGGAAACGGTAGTCTCATTTGTGGAGGCAAAGTGACACAACTGCTCAACGAACAAGCAATGCATTTAACAAAATCGAACCTTTTACAACTCCAGCTACTGTTATACGTCCTGTGTCCTAAGCAAACTTTGTTTTGAACGATGTTAAAAGCCTTTTTTTTTTAACTGATGTTAAAGGTCTTTTTAATAGTAATGCTTGAGTGTAGGTGCGGCTGTGTGCTACACAAATTAGACTAGTATACATACTGAAAATTAATTTTCTTTTTCTTTTGTCTGGTAACTTAAATTATCATTTTTTTAAAAAAAAAGAAAGAAAACTGATTGTTTTCCATTTTGTTTCCTATTTTCTTCTCATCAATTAAACAAGTATTCCCACCTCTATTAAAAATTATTCTCCTCCCATTGACTACGTACAATCTCTCCTCTCCTCTCCCCTCTCATTATTCTTTAAACAACACAGTGCACGACTTCAATTCATATATCCTATATAAGAACAAGTCTTTCACCCTTTAACATTTCTATTAAATTATTTTCCAAAGATGTAATCATGAGAAATAGTCACTCTCTTCATCACTATTTTTGGCCTAGAATATCACATATATATGGTTTTATTTTAAAATTTCACGACTCTGAAGGAAAATTGTACTATTATCTTGTCTCCGCTAAAAATTATGACAAAATGAGAAGTGAGGATGCATTCGCACTGTACCATTAATTTCCATGTTGACTTGGCTATATATCTCATGTACTAAGCATGACAAATAAACCCTGTCTATAACACAAGCACCACTAATCCACCACAGCAGAAAATGCAGAACTTTCCTTTTGGTATATTGATCAATAGCTATAAGTAGGTAGCAGGAACCTAGTATTGGATTGCGTCCAACAACAGTTATTTAACTATTCTCAGCTTATTCCCATCTTTTTTATTTTTCCTTTTTATTTAGGAAAATTTCCTTGATTATGGTTAAGTAGTAATATAAAATAAGAAAAAAATACTAGACATTCATCCCACTTTCACTTCAGTTTTCTCTCTATATCTCTCTGTTCTTTTTTATTACATCACTAATCACATATATTCCTTAATCTCTATATCTTTTTTCTTTTCTTCTTATCTCTCTATTATTTTCACTAAATCCACCCCATTTTGGATGTACAAATATCACAACTTTAAACATAAAAATATAAGAAAATTTACCCATTCATTTAGTATTCTTCCATCCCACTTTCACATCATTTTTCTCTCCATCTCTCTCTTATTTTCTTAACACATCACGGTGATAGAGATACTAAAGGTAATCACGGTGGCGGTGGTGGAGGTGGCATTGGTGGTAATGGCAATGATGATGTGGTGGTGGTAACAATGTTGGTGGTGATAACTAATGGTGACGATGTTAGTGGTGGTGATGATGAAGGTGATATTGGTGGTGGTGACAATGATGATGGTGATTGTAGCAATGTCAATGACGATGGTGGTGTCGTGGTGACAGTGACGGTGGTGGGATGGTAGTGCCAGCAAGTGGTGGCGGTGTGATGGTTGTGGTAGCAATGGCGGAGGTCACATTGTTGCTAGTGGTTGTGGTGATGACAATGACAATGATGGTGGCTATGACATTGATGGTGGTGGTAACAATGTCGATGGTGATGATAATGTCAGTGACAACAATGGTAGCAATGACAATGGTATTGATGGTGACACCAAGTGGTGGCGGTACGTGGTGGTGGTTGAGACGAGATTAGTGATAGTTGTGTTGGCAGTGATGGAGGTGGTGGTGGTAACAATACTTGTGGTTAATTTCAACTAATTTTTGTCAAATACATTTTATTTTAAAAATTACATTTGAAACCTAAAAATTCACAACCATCCTGGGAGTGCTAAGTAGTATCACATATTTGTTTATCAATATACATGTGTCTAGATTTTTTATACGTTGCGTGTGTCTAGATTGAAAGCTACTAAAAGTAATTTTTACATTTTCAATAAAGAGCTCTTGGGAGTCATCAGCTTGCTACCCCCTGCGTATCTTTGATAGGATGCAATCTAAAAAAAAACGATAGGATGCCTACCCAAACACATTAGAGATATCAATATCATAGTTAAAAAAAATACATTAGACCTAACCTAATACTTGATTGAATTTAAGAAGAGTGATATTATACCATTTTAATAATTATATTAGATGAGAGTGTTCAAGTTATGCTGTGTTGAAGTTAGTCAATTCAAATATTCAATAGTATCACATAATTAAAATTAATATCTCAAATATCATTAAAATATTATTTAAAATAATTAAAAACTATATCTATTTAATAAAAATTACACTATTTCAAAAAAAGTTAAAATAAATTTTAATTTTGATGATAAATGCATTTTAAAATTACTACATATTAATATTATATCAACCATAAATAAAATAAACAATCAAAATTAATTATTATATTGTAATATAGTTCATATATTTTTAGGATTTTTTTAAATTTATGCTTTTTATATGGGAAAAATAGTTTTTAAAATGAAAAATAAATGTTTGATCATGTTTTTTTCCTTAGTTCATATTTATTATTTGAGTGATAAATTATATAAGTGTGGAATTACTCATGTCATTATTATAATTATATGCTAAAAAATTATATCTTTAATAATTTTATATTTAAGTTAATTATTTTATATTTTTGTTTTTATCTTATTTAATATTAATAAATATGAAATATAGCTTATAAGAAAATATTTGATAAGTTAATTTAATAAACTATAATATTTAATATATTTTATTTTATAATGATAATCTCATGAAAAATTGATAATTAATATGCTTAATTTTAAAAAAATACACATAATACTTAAAACTCTATTTATAATGAATTTTTATATACATTATAAATTAATAACAATTTTTAAAAATATTTTGTGTATTTAAATTATCTTCTTATATTTAAATAAATATGTGAGATAAAAAAAAATATGTGCAGTGCAAAGGTTTAATAAATTTTAATGCAAATAATTATAAATTCATATTTATTATTTTTTAATTTATACACTTTATTTATGTATTATATCAATATTGTTATTTGGAGAAAGAAAAAATCATGATTGTTTTCAAAAGGCTTAATATTTTTAAAGATAATATGTGCTCAATTAAAAATATAATTAATCTTTTGACTTAATAAGTTTACTTATATTTTAAAAAAATACTAAATATAAATAATACTAAATACACATAAAATAATTATAATTTAATGTATCAGATTAGCATAGTATTAAAGTAACTACTCATCAATGTCAAACCAAAGTTTTGTAGATGTGGTGCCTTGCTGAAGCTTATTTGCCAGCATGTACCTACAACATGCAAGATATCAAATTCACTCCTCATTAAAATTTATAACAATAAATATAAAATATTAACTAATGAAAAATCTTTTATTGAAAGACAAAAATAAAAGATAAGAAAATGGAAGAAAAAATGAGTTTCACTGTAACTTGAATCTGGAATAGCCTCGATAATTTATGGACCATCGTACAAAACACGCTAGTAAAAGTAGCACCACGCTCCCAGCCTCGGTAGCAACTAACAAATCATTAGAAACAAAAGATTGATCAAAAGTGAAATCAATAAATTTTCATCTTACTAAAATAAGCTGAAATCCATAAGCATTTCGTGCAGATTCAGTGTTTTATATTCTTAAAATAAATTATGATTTAAGATTTATAACAGGGATTCCAAAAGTTTGTTGGCCATATAAATGCAAACCCCTATATGCTTTTTTTGTATGTATTTACTTTTTAATTTTTGCTATAGGTAGGATGATTATTTCTTACATATAAATATTTAGGGAATAATAATATTACAGAACGTGGAAAATGATAAAAATAACGAGGTGTAAAGGGAAGGGAGCTGCTCTCTTGCAAAGGGACATGTTCAAAAACAGAACAGTGTGTGCTATCGCTCTTCTGAGTTGAATTTGTTCCAAGCTTCCTGGATATTGAAAAGGGGGCGAAAAAAGGAAAACAAGGAAAGCCAAAATGAGAGGTCGATCATAATAATCAATTAATAAAGTCTAAGGACTAAGATGCTCTATCAGAACTTGGATAGATCAACTTGCTAAGTAAGAAACAAAGAACAGAAGAGTGAACATTTATTGACATTCAAGCTTGGGGTAGGAAGTTTGGTAAAAGGTGCCAGATACCAACCTCACCAAGCACATGAGCATTTATCAGCGTGCTTGTGTATTTGCATACTTTCATATGCTAATGTGTAAGTGATGTGCATGTGCACTTGATAGATTTTATGTTATGCAACAGCGTTATGGTTTGCTCAGGCAAATCCCCCTTTGCAGATGGTTCAAATAAATAAATCAACTGAAAGATGGCATGCATGAGATACCTTTAGGAGATCAAAGACTTTCTCACATATATATTTGTGTTGAATACTCGCTCCACGTTGCTGTAACTTGTCAGGATGGACACAAAGGGTGGCCTTCCTGTAAGCCTTCTTTACAGCAGCAGAAGTAATGACGTCCGTGAGTGGGATTGGCTGCCACCCACTATCAGGCCCAAGAATCTGACAAGATGAAAAAATTAGATAAGGAACAGCATATAGAGTCTTGTTATCAGGATAAGCAAATGAAATAGAGGGAAAAAGGATGATAGAAGGAAGTTAAGAACATCAGGAAACAGGAATAAGCCACCAATTTAGTCTCATCTGTTTGAGACTTGTTTAGTGGACCTTCAAATGTCACCCTTACAATGTTGAGTCAAAAGAAATTACGGCTAAGAGAAGAAAGGAGCGTCATGTGTTATTTCAGAATACGAAAACCTACATATTGCAAGGTTGAAAGTAATGCACGCAAATTTCCTTCTTTTCCACTTGACCACCTCCGGACTTCAGTATCCAGGGTTTCTGCTAATCTCTGCAAAGAGTACCAGACTGGAGTAATCAACAAAATGTGGAAACAACAATTCAGAAGCTAAAAAGAGCAACTGTTGAGATATAAGCTCACATTTCTCTCAGCTTGCTCCTTCTGAGCTACAAGGTCACGCATGTTCTTTTCTTCCAAAGCTTTTGCCTTACATTCACACAAAACTCATGGTCAATCTCATTTATTTATTGTACCATTTATGTATGATTAACATAACAAGGTTGAAGAACTTACTGCACGCTCAGCTGTTCGGCGATACCTCTCCAGTCTAGCTCTACACCTCTGAGCTGATTCGCCTTCTCGTTCTGATCTTTCAGAAAAAGAGGAAGCTACAGTAAAGGACAATGCCTGGTTAGGATTATATCAAGTGGAAGCAGTAAAATGTTGATTGAAATTTTATATTAAAGTACTGCAGGGGTTTCACACATCACATACCACCATAAACTGAGGAATATGGATATCTGGAATGAGTGGAGGAGGTAGAGTTCTGACAACGTGGATCCAGCATATCCTGCCATGCAATTATTATATATTCAGTAGGCAATTATACAATTGATCACTTGCAGATTTAAGTGGATCTGTGTATACTTACTGAGGATGAAGAGCCCTGTGTTCCACTATTTCTGAAAGAAACACTAAATTTGTCAGAGACAGATCTCTCTAATCGTTCTCTGGACTCAAATGCAGCTCTATCAACCTTTAATTTTTCCATTGCACGCTCTCGAGCCTCAGCAGTTGCTCTTTCTACAGCAGTTCGCTCTGCTTTCAATCTGGCTTCTGCAGCTGCCTTATCAGCATATGTTTTGTCCCTGGCCTCAGCACATGCCTTTTCAAGTCTTTCTCTGGCCTCAGCCAGCGCTCTTTGTCGAGCTTCTGCAGTTGCTCTCTCAAATGCAGCCCTTTCTGCTCTCTCACGAGCATCCGCATATGTTCTATCACGAGCCTCCAAAGTTGCTTTATCAACTGCCATCCTATCTTTTTCTCTTTCCCTTTCCCTCTCAGCCTCCAGCATTGCTCTGTCAACAGCCATTCTGTCTTTCAGTCTTTCCCTTTCTCTCTCCATCTCCTCTTCTATCTTTCTGAGACGGTCTTTTTCCAACTCTCTTTCTCTTCTTATCCTCTCACCATCTTTGTCGACTGAGGCAGAAGTTTCATCAAGAATTTTCTCTTTGCTTCTGGTGGAATGTGATACATGAGGCCTTTGAGAAGGTTTCTGGATATTTACTGCATCTTGCACTGTAGCAGGTTCAGCAGCTATTGTGTTCCTTCTGTAATCGCCATTTGTTGCAATTTTCCTCTCTCTACTTTGAGGATCAAATTCCATTTGAGGGGCTGTCTTAGTTTTCTCAGTGCTTGTCTTTTCACAACTAATACTATGCTCATCGCCATCAACATTTGTTGCAGTGGAAGCCACCTTTCCTGAATGCTCTGCTTCTCCTTGGGACATTTCTGAAGCTCCTTTTTTCCCATTATCCTTTAGATTTTCCACACACACCTCTTCCAATTTCTTTTCACCAACTATGCAGTCACTTCCTGTCTTTTCAATTTCTTGGTCAGAAATAGGGTCTTGACATACCTCTGGTTTTCGAATATTTTCTTCATGAATGGAGGATGACTGAGCTGCCAGAAGATTTTCATCGCTCTCTCTTTTCAATGCCTCATTGGTTTCTTTTGAAAAATTCATGTTTATCCCTTCTCCACCTTCCATTTGTTCCAAAGGTTTGTCCAATCCCTTATCTTTTCCATTCTTGTCAGCATCTTTGAGCATCCTCTCAGATTGCTTGGAGTGACTATCCTCATGTGATATAGCCACAATTCCTTCCCTGTCAAATGCTTGGTCTGATGGGCTCTCTATTTCTTTCTTCCTCTGAGCCTCATTTCCACTATACATTTCTAGCTCTGGAGCTTGTTTCAGAACTTTCTGAACCCCTTTGCTATCAATCACATCTTTTAGTCTATTTCCTTTTCTATACCCATCATAATTCTCACCAAGTTTTTCTTTACCTTGATCTCTTTCGTATGCCTCATTTCCCCCCTGCTGGAAAGTCACTTCAGTTATTTTCTCATTCATTTCCAGTTCAAAGTCTTCTTCAACTCCCCTTTCATACTCTACCTGTTCAGGAGCATGCTTTAAGCCTTCATCATTTTCTTCCAATATAAAAGATCCTTTAAGACTCTTCTCAATTTCTTCATTTTCACATGTCTCTTTCAGTTCCTTCTTGTTCTGAAACTGTTTATCTTGTTCAAGGATGACTATATTTTCTCTTTTGCCAGTCATATTTTCCTCAGGGCTATCCAGATTAAAGGTCTCATTTGATCTTTCAAATTTTTCCAGCATCACAGAACCTTTCACCCTTTGCTCAACCTCTGCAACTCCAAGAGCAAAAGCTTCTCTTTGAATTTTTCCATTTTCTTTCATTTTAGACTGCTTGAGGTTTCTCATACTCGGTTGTTGCTGTTCATCCTCTTTGAGCTTTTTCTCATTTTCCATATGTTTTGTGCTCTGCTGAACTTCACTTAGCAGTTGTCTATCAACCTTTTTTGGTTTCTCGCTTTCCACTCGTTTAAGCTCCCTGCATTGTGTCTCGGGCATGTCTTTTAAGCTTCCTGATTGGTCAACTTTAGGTACTTTCTTTTCAGTTTTTCCATGCGAGCGAACAATTCTTGCCTTCTCACTCATTTCTAGCTCAAATATATCCGCCATTTCCTCATTCTTCACATGTTCTCTCTGTCTGCATTCCTCATTAGATGATTTAGATTTCTTGATGTTTTTTCCCTGTTCATAAGCCCCATTTCCTGCTTTAGATTTCTTCTTGCTTTCCTCGAGCTGATAACCTTGTACAACTTCTTTAACCTTTTTGTTTTCTTCTTTAATGTTAAATGCTTCTCTTTCTTTATTGTCATGCTCATGTATTCTGGTATCTTGTACCAAACTCTTGGTATTACTATGATTTACGGGCTGAATTACCTTTCCAGATTCTTCTGTTCCCACCAATTCAAAAAATTCAGCTGCTTCTTTCCACGTCCTAACTCCAATACTTCTATCTGATTCTGGAGATGACCTGGATTCCTTGATGTTCTTTTCCTCAAACATGTGTAGAAGTCTTTCCTCTTCTAACAATTCAAGAGTTTTTGGGGCAGCCTTCCTAGTTTTCTGCCTTTCATCTGTGGCAGAAACTTTATTTTTGCCAATTCTCTGATCAAAAGTTGCCTGCATTCCCTCATCATTTAAACTATTAAATCTAGTGATATTCACACTCACCTTTGCTTCATTATTTTTTACATCATAACTTGAATTTACAGTGCTTTGGAAAACACCTTTCTTCCTCTCCTTCAATTCTTTGGCACTCCTAAGTTTTGCTTCAGGTCTGTGCATGACTTCTTTGACAGCAGCAGCAGCAGATGAATTCATATCAACCTCCACATCAAGGAAGGGTGGCGAAGTGTCACCTAGAGTCTCTTCAGAATCAACCCACTCATTGTTTGAATGAAATCCCCTAGTGTGCTCCTGTATTGCATCCAATGCAGGTGGTGGCCGAGAAGGAGGTGGCACTTGAGAGGCTAGAGTTCTGAGGCTGATGTCAGACACAGTTACGAATGTCTCACTGGAATAAGAACCATTTCTGTTGCATCCATCGTGCAGATCAAGATCACCACCAAGAACCAGTTCACGGGAATTAAAACTACCCGGTTGGGACTCCGTTTTTCTCAGATGGTTTCTCTTTGTCTGGCTTGCATTAAATTCCATGTCAAGGTCAACATCATCAACAACCTGTAAGGAAGGATCAGTCCTATGAAAGTGTGTGGTTTCATCAAATACATGAGTGAATTCAAGATCAGGACGCAGCTGACTTATATGACTTTTCCCCTTTGACATATCTTCATTGCTTGTACCATCAACCTTATGATACGAAATGTTGAACTCCGTACTTCCATCAAAAGGCCGCAAATGATCTCCATTTGACATACCTTGATTATTTCCAAAACGCTCCAAGTCTCCAGAAAATGAGTCAGTTTCCACCGGTGACCTACAGATTATGAAAGAACACAATTACATCATTGCAATAATCGAATTCCAATCTCAGTAAATTTAAATATATATAGAAACCAAAGCTCAAATAATAGGAATAAAGAAAACAAAATCACGCAACGAAGAACTTCTACAAGCACGCACAAAAATATTGAAAAGCAGACAAAAAGCATTTGGCATATACAAAAAAAAAGTCCATATGCCATATATATCTGAAAATCAAAAAAATTCACCGTTTAATTGATGAAACCATAATTACTATTTACCATCCCTGTTTTAGTCAGGGGAGGGGACTAGGATTAAAACTTAAAAAAAAAAAAAGAAAAAACCGCAGCATCTTCAATTTTTTCTGTAAAAAGAAAAAGGAATTTTTTTATTAGAGAAATAAATCATCGAATATTTGAATTGAACCATAACTCTGGTTCTTATGCAATAACCAGAAGCAGAACCATAGTTCCCGTTACTTCTAAAAAAATCTTCGCTTCAACGGCGAAACTAAAATCACACACTAACACTAAACTGCAAAAACTAAAACAAATTCGATACACTAACGGATCATGCATTTAATCAAACATTCAGAACCAAACAGTAAAGTGTAAACATTAAGAGCACGATCGCATTCATTCATACCAGTCTTCTTCTTCTTCATCATCATCGTCTTCTTCGGAGACACCGTGGCGAAACAAGTCTTCATAGGAGAGCCAAAAGTCCAGGCCGTCAAAGCCACGGAAGATTTCGGAGTAGTCGCGCGCGGCGTTTCGGAAGTCGAAGAAGACCTCGCCGGCGGAGTCTAGCGCCGGAAGATCCAGCACCGGAATGGCGGAGGCGCGCGGCGCGTGGAAGCTGGCGAAAATCTCGCCGTAGTCCTCGAAGCGCGGCGAGAGGGAGTGGTGGTGGCCGCCGGCGGCGAACTTCGCCGCTCCGCCGTAGACGTGGTCGTATAGAGTTTCGGCTGGGAAACCGCCGGTGCCGGCGGTGATTTTCTTGTGTGGTAGTTGCCGAGAATGCGCCACGCTTTCCATGAGAAGTAACGTTAGGGTTGTTGTTCTTACGCTTTCGCTTTCGTTCTCTCTCTCTCTCTCTTCGCTCGCTTCTTTTTCTTCTTTTTTTTTTTTTTTGCTTCGTTTGTTCTTTTGGTTTCTCTCTCTTACGCGCTCTAGTTCTGTGTTAGTGCAGGCACTGTTCGGCGTCAGAGGAGGAGGACGACGAAACGAGAAAAAATGAGTGATGAAATTGAAAACGAATGGGAAAAGGTGGTGACGGGAAATGACAAAACCAGCCTTTCATTTTTTGGTAATAAATTTGGTCTCCATTACTTCAACCAGCACAATCGAAATTAGAAATGATAACACTCCACCTTTTTTAGCCATATTTCTTTTTTCTGTATAGCACATGTATATTCAAGGACTCCGATCCGAAATATCTCTTAGTATTTGATAGTTTTAATCATATTATTAGTGATTAATACGAATTATTTATCACATTTTTTAATGATTAATCTCAACTAATAAGTAAGATATGTTCATTTTTTTCTTCAAATATGTTTTTTATTTACAAGATTTAAATTTAATATTTTGTTTCAATTTTAGCTAAACCATTAACTTGTTAAAAATATACTATTTTTTAACACACTTTATTGAGAATTGAAATTTAATAAAAAATACAAAAAAAATTATAAATTTTACTTCTTATTTAATAAATTCACTCAATTTTATAATTTATAATAGTAATAAATTTTAACGTTGTGTTACACAATATATTGTCAATACTTCTTTAAGACTAAAATAATGCATGTACTTTATAGTTTATATTATTGTTATATGTTATCTAATCACAAATGAGTAATGATAAAATTATTTGCATAATGACTATAAGTAAAAGTTAATTAAACTTTATTTTGATTGTTCATTAGCTTTACCACTAATATTAGATTAGATATGTTGATATGGCAGCAAAATATTTAGGGAGACACAATAGTGTCGTATTAGTAGTTTTATTAAATATTGGACCAAAATGTTATAATTACAATAGTAAGAGACTTAATTATAAAAAAAAATAGTAAGAGACCTTCTAAAAAGAAAATAAATAAAATGGAGTTAATTTGAGGGGGGGAAACGTGCGAAATCAAGTGGAAAAAAAAAAGGATAGGGGACCGAGACTAAAATTATAATTATTAATTATTTTTTTAAAAAAAATAGTTATACGATGGTGCATCCGCATGGATATTTTTTCTCGTTTTCTTTGGTCCCAAAATTAAAATAAAGTAACTGATTGAAATAATTAAAATACGGAAATGAAAGTGGTTGCCGTTAACAACGCGGGAAAGATGAAGAGTTGTTAAGGTTAACGTTACCAAGATGGAGACATGCTTGCTGCTTTACCGCATAAAAGATCTTCTAACATCGCAGATAAATATATTGTTTTTTAAATAATTTAAAAGAAGAATAAAGTGATTTTTATTTTTATTTTTCTGTTTTGGTTTACTTTAGACCTTATTTCAGTCACTTTTGTTTAAAGCGATGTATAATCAGTATATAATAAAAATGATTTTAATAAAAGTCTTTGCACACCTGGATATCGACTATTTAAGAAAGGGTTTTGATTGAAGTTTGAATACAATATTTTCATCATATGCTAAAAAAATTGGAAAAGGTTTGTGTTAATTATGTTATCACCATGAAATTCTTCAACATATTTTTAACTAGTACGTATTTCAAGCAACGCACGGGTATGATTATAAAAATGTAAAATAATAAATTAAGAATATTAAATAAAATTAATTTTATTGATAAATAATTATTTTAAGGATGATAGATATAAATATATATAGATTTTTTAGGTCAAATATATAGATATTTAAAACTTTTAAATTTTTAAATTCTCAAGTTTTTCTGATTAATAAAAATGTATATTTAGGATTTACAAATCACCATTCTTTCATATTTAATTTTGATTAAAGAAAATTAAATATTTATTAATGGAATTACATAAAATTAAAATCTCTTAGAAAGAAACCAATACTAATACATTTGATTTGATTTAGTGTAAAAATTTATGACACGTATCAAAACATAAGAAGACGTACACTTGACATTAGGAGAAGAGTATGATAAAGTTTTATGAAAATGAAGAATGAGCTCTTAAATTTAATGTATAAATAAATATAAATTTCTTAACAAAAACTCAAACAAACAACCCTAAAAAGCTTGGCAGAATAAATTTTTTTATAAGATTTTACACGTTAAATATTGTATATTTCATATAATCGAAAAAATGAATATTAGTACCAGATTATTTCAATTTTGAACAGACGAGTGCTGTGCTGTTTGTTGTATTATTTTGGTGGGAATCTAGGGGACCTTTTGTTTTTGCTACAAAACAAAACCGAGAGACCTTGCCATTTTATTTTGAAGCATAGAGACAAAGGTGACGCACTGATCCAACGTAGTACTGTAGGAGTGAGATTTGTTGTCTCTAATCTAAACTATACTGAGTTCAAAGATCCTCAGTACAATGCTACTCGTCTTTAATATATATTTTTAATTGGTACGAACTGAATTTCCTTAAATTTTGGGAATGAATAATATGATTATTATTTGAATTTTAAATTTAAGAAAATAAACACATTCAGGACTAACTTTGCAAAAACACTTTAGTTATCTTTAATATTTTTCACTGTAAAAAAAAGGTTTATGCATAAACAATATAAAATAATTTTATATTAACATATAATATAAATCATTATACATAATAATAATAAGTTTATCAATTTTTATAATAATCATTTTAAAAATCATAATAATAGTTATTTATTATTAATTGATGCTATCAAAATTTTTACATCAACAATATATAACTATAAAACAATAATTTATATCCCATGTTCTTGGTAAATTGTCTTAATGAGTGCACAAGAAAATTTCCTTTGATTCCTCAAAATATCGGACGAATGAAGAGGGCTCTCTCGAGGTAGCATTTTGAAAAATAAAAAAAAGTGATGACGATCGAGTAGGCCGTTGTTTGAGGTTGCTATATCGCTGTGTTCTATGCACCATGGGGTTTATTTAATTTATCTACTAGCACCTTGGCACTACATGGTTCAAAATTCAAATGTTGACACAGAGATCATTGTCCATTGGAGTTGTATACGAAATAATTTTTAAAAGCTTTTAGGTGTATTGTAAGTTTAATTTCATTTGATTTAGATACCCTCAAAGTAAAGCGAAGGGTAACACATTAGGGATGATGTGATGTTTACTGCTTTAAAAAATGAATTGAGATTCCAGTTTGCTTTCTTTGTGAGATATACATTCCAAAAAAAAATTACTCCTTCAAAGAACTTTCATTAATACGAAACTCTTGACGTCTGGTTAATTTTAGAAAAATCAACTTTTCCGGAGTCTTATGTTTTACATGTACAACACCAAATTAATTAATTCCGAAAATGTAATACACACATATGTAGGCACAAATAATATGCACATACAAAAGTGTAATCCAGAAATGCACTCAAATGCATCACATAATAGTAAAAAAAAATGCTATATAGGCACACTAATACGCAGTACATATGTAGGTTAGGACCACCAAATGGAGTCCCAAATGGCACTCAAATGTAAAACAACACCAATGTGCACCAAAATGTAACACTACTATGTAGTAGTCCCAAATTGCACCCAAATGCAGAACATATGCAGCACCAATATACACTAAATGCAAATTAATATGCACCAAAATTTTGTATATTTACATTAATATACAGCACTAATACACCAAAGAGCAGTCCCACGATGAACCAAAACCATAAATTAGTCATATGCAAAATTATAAACTGGACCTATGTCTTTCCACACACACATGACACACCCCACCCCCAACCCCCATTCTAGCGGTATTACGTCTACAACTACCTCTTTGGTGAAGTTGAAAGTATTTAAATATATACATGTTAATAATAACTTTTTGTAGAGTTTACTACTGTTTTCTGGTTTGGTTTTGGCACCTCTTGTGCTCAAACTGAGTGTTATTAATATTTTCATCTTTTGCCTTTGAGAAAAAAAGTAGAGTTTACTAGATAAATTATACAGAATAAAAGTTCACACAGTGATATACATATTCCCGTATAAATACCCACCAAAATGAAAATTTAATTTTCTGCTCTACCTGTTCCGCTATTACAGATTCACAGTTGTAATCCATTCTGTTATTGAGTAATTATTTTATTGAATTACTATCACTTTCCACTAAAGAATCACAGTCACATCAGCATACAACAAAAGAATTACTATCACTGTCCAATATTCGATTCATCTTGTTTTCAGCAGCGATAGAATGAATGCTACATCGGCAAAAGTAGTTGTTGAGATGACACTATGATCATCATATGGAATAAAGTTTTAATTCATAATCTTATTGAAACAGTAGTGATCCATAGAATAGAGCCAGTACATCAGATATCATGATAAACTCACATTTTCTGCCAATCATTATCCGAAATGGCACTTCTAAAATAAAATTTTAGAGAGAAAAAAATGTTTGGCCTTAATAATCTTCCCGTAGTCACGCCCAACCAATATAAAACAGGAAAATATGCCTGAGGAGAAGTATCCTAAAAAGGCTATAAAAGTATATTCAATGAAAACTTGAGTAACAAGTTTAAAGAATTATAAAAAATGTTCTATGTACATCTATTACGCACACGCGCCATGCGCCATGATCGTAGAACAAAGATTATGTTTATTACTTCATACAAAAGAGAAAATCATTATGATTATTCCCATAATACAGTAGAATTCAACTACACAATTAGTGGTACAGATATATTATCTTGAAAAAAAATGACACACCACAAATATTATGTTTCGAATACTCAATTAATCGCGTAAGCACAAAACAGGGATACCACTCAGCAAAAAAATAAAAATAAAAAAAAAAATAAAACAGGCCGGGATACCAAAATGGAAACGACTTTTGATTTTTGAATATAGTTATAATCTTATATCTCTTTGGGTCAGTTTTTTTATTTTTTTAGATAAGTATTATTTACAGAAGAAAATTCTTTTTAAGTTGGATAAAATTATAATATGAGACAAAAAAATTTTGAGTTATTTAATGCAACTTCACATAAAGATTCGAACTCAAGATGATTTGTGAAACAAAAATAGCTCTACATCAATTGATTCATGTGTTAGATAATAACTTTGGTCACTTTTAGCTCAATTCCACAACTTGATTCATTAATAAGGATTATTTTTTATTTAATATATATTATTTTGAATATATTATTTCTTGATATCTTGAAAGTGAAATTTGCATAACATATACATGTGATTTAATAATGACATGATAATAGATAATACAACCGATAAACCTAACGATACCTATTAAGATAAGTTTTTGAAACTATCTTATATAATTTGAGTATAAGTCTATCTCAATTTTAAAAGCTAACACATGAATTAAGTGTTGTAGTTTTTAGGGACATAATTTACATGCATGTATTGTTGGGGCAAAACAAATTTTTATTTAAAATTATTTTAATATGTGTGCTATTTCAATATTAGAATTTTTTTTCTTTTTTGTGAAATTGATTGTAAAAAAAAAAAACTTTAGTGTTTTTTTTATAAAGTATTACATTCCTGTTTTATAATATTCAGCGTGAAAATAATTCTTCTTTTTTAAACAAATATTTTATTTTCCTTTTTATTGTTTTATTGTGAAGATAATTACATTTTTAAAAAAAATTTGGATAAAATATTTAAATATAATTTATTTCTATTTTTTAATAAATTTTCTTTGTATATAATCCGTTATTTCTGTTTTAGATACTATAAATAATTGCATTTGCAATCAAATTACATAATTAAACTTTTTTATATTTTTTTACAAATGATTTCAAAATTTAAATTTATTTAATAATCTTTGTCAATACAAGACATTAATAGCTTGAACATTCAGATACAGTAATAAATATTCTCTTTTCTTATTATTATTATTATTGTTTTTTTTATCCTTGAGTGCATGGGTTGTGTAAAACTTGAAAAAGCAAACCAAATATCTGAAAATAAACCTTGATGACTTGTGAGATGATATTTTTAATATTGACCCTCTAAAAATGTTTAATTTATCTTCTATATAAATATAATTTCTATTAACATGTTTTTGAATCATTTTAAAAAAACACGTAATTATATGTATTTATATGAAATTGATATATATATATATATTGTTTGAATGAATTTTAATTTTTATAATTAATTTTTCCTATTAGATAAGTCTACTTCTTTGCATGTTACGCTCTAATTATATATGTTATTTTAATCATCTAACATATAAAAAATCATTAATTTTATCACTATTTCTTTTAAAGGAATTTTATCACTAATTAAAATTAAGGGGAAGGACGAAAATGAAAGCAATTTTCTAAGGAACCTTTTATATCAGTTGGATATATAATTTAAGATAAGACAAGGAACATTAAATGTGAGAATTGAAATGGTAGAGGGTGCATGCAGCTTGAGCTGGCAATATATCGATGGAAGCTGGTGAATGGTGTGATTTGGCAATCTTTCTAACAAAATAGATTGTAACGGAATTGACATGCATCATATCCATATGGTGAATTGTGTGGTATATCAATATCACCTTGAGAAGGTTCTGATAGTGATAGAAGATTTCCAGCATTAAATTTGAAGGCTAACTGTCTCGAATAGACGTCAAAAGTTGTAGCCATTGCTGGGTGGATGAGAATTAGGGACCCCACTAGCTGAATTAATGGTTGCTTTCAGATCAATGTTGATTTGAACTAGGGACTTACAATGAATGAAGTAAATACTAAATAGGTAACAGATATTATATTAGAGATAATTTCACTTGCTAAAAGTAAAATATAATCCATGGCATTAATCAGTGCTAGCTGTTCACACATCTTTAATTGCCTATCTGAATTTTATATTTGGTAGTATGCTTATCCAAATTTCAAATTTGGTTAGAAAACATCCATCATGATTTTAGTGCATGAATTCAAAAGAAAAAGAACGCGTTTCTTCGGTTGCAATATACTAATATTTAATGTAAGATTTCAGCATGGCATGTTTTCTTGCTCCGGGGATTTTAATAATCTGAGATGATTCCCTGCTGCCTAACACACACACACACACACACACATATATATATATATATATATATGTGTGTGTGTTTCAATTAATTAAATACAGATTTTAGTTATCATGGAACAGTCAAAGATTGCCGGTTGCTAAAGAATTCTTCAACATATAAGTAGGTATATATAATACCATTACTTTTGTTATACCATATATGTTTTTCAATGTAGATTGTGATTATGTTTAGACTAATTTCACATTTTTAAAATATTTTCTTACCCTATAATAATTAATAGATAATTTTTCCAAGATATGGCAAGCACTAAACGCCATTAGTGGTTTTTGTCATGCATGAATCTTGAGTTTGAGCATATAATCATATGTTTAAACATTATGGAATTAGGCTAACGAGATTATTAACATTGTGTCTCTCATTATTAACTAAAGTTCATAAAGTTCTTTCATGTAAAAAAAAAGTTTATAAAGTTTTATGTTGTTTAAGTTTAATAATATAATTTTAAGAAATTTTGTAGTTTTTTATGTGTCCTTATAAAATAGTTTTACGTAAATTAAGAATGTCATTGACTAAAATTATTAAACTATTTTATAAAATAAGAAAATCGAAAAAAATAATAAAATAATACTGATACTTATCAATATAAAAATACACACTATAAAAAAATACTATGCTTGGAGCTTGGAGCTTGGAGCTTGGAGCTTGGAACTTGGAAGAGACAATGATGGACCACAAGTACACTAAAAGGAATGAACCTTGTCTTGGAAATCTCAAATTCGGAATACAATGTAAAATTAAGTTTATAGTATGTATATTTTTTTTTCGTGGATTGATCAGCCAAATAAAATTGAAGTGTCTTTTTTAAATCTTATCGTCACTTTCGTGTTTGCCTCCCAATAACCTGTCAAGGCACGAGGCATCAACAATCAACCACCATATAATAAGCTACCCACTTCCACAATTTCATATGCAATATTTTATATAAATTATGATATGCAAAATTGTAAATATTTTTGTTTTATCAAATTTATTTGAGTATTTAAATAAATAAATAATTTAATTACTATAAAAATACTTTTATATTCTTAAATATTATATAAGCAACTTTCTGCACTTATTCTTAGTTCTTTTGCTTTAAAAATTAAAACGAATTCTTTAATAATTTCGTGTTCTCCTAAGATTCAAAGAGTTCTTCTTTCTAGTAACTAAAGCAGATTCAAAGATGTTATGCTTATGTACGAAAAGAAAAGAAAACTAAAGAAAAGTAAGATTCAAATCTAATCAAAACGGTTTCAATGTTTTTTCACTGGTAACAAATCACATTCGAGTGAGCTTTCCGTCCTTGTGGAGTTGTGGTTGTTCCTACATTTTGGATGAAACAAGAGTATCTCTTATTATCTTCAGTTAAAAAATTTTAAATTAATCTCTTAAAATACTAAAATTTATTTAAAAGTTAATATCTTTTAATATATTTTTCTATCATAGTAATAAAAAATTCAGCTTATAATTTATATAATTAAAATATAAAATTATTTATCAATTATGTTTCATTAAATTGATGACTTTTCTGTCATTTAAGTTAAATGATTTTTTTCACTGTTTAAGAAGATTTGAATTCAAGAAATCATAGAAGATAATAGGGTCCACTTGAAGGGTGATACCATTTAACCAAAAATCCAAAGAAAAAGGAGGGGGGATTAGTGGGTCCTTGTGTCGTCTACTTTAATATTGAGTCACGTATACCAAAGCTCGTATTTCGCAGACTCATCATGCTTCCACTTGCTTCTACTCAATTTCTTTGTTTCATACTACTCAATTTCTTTTTGTTTAATAATGTGAGTATTAATCATACTACCACACTACTCCTATCCATATACGTACACAAAAATCTTAGTGATAATAATCTTATAAGTAAAAAGAAAATCTTCTAATAATCAATTATGTCGTTTGTTTTTATATTGCTGCCCAATTTATACAAGTTATTGATCAAATTATGAGGACTTTCAGGCCTTCACAACGTCAATTGCCGTACTATATGTATTTAAATTAACAAAAAAGTCTAGAGTGAATTATAATTAATTTATGAAAACCTATATTTATAATATTTGTATATTCTAGATTATTCTCTTTGGTTCATTCAGCTGTTTTTCTAAAAAGATAATTGTCTATAAAATATGCCATTATTTTCAAAGAAATTGTCTGTCAGAAATGACACATAAATAATACAAGCTTGGCTGGTAACTTTATTGCAGATCCTGGACTCGGGTTGATGCTTATAAACTATGTGAAGTTGTGAACTACGACTACAAGTTCTGTTTTACACCTTTCAAATAATGTAATACGTGCAAAACCTTTTTTTTTTCTTCTTGTTTTAGGTAAAGCATAAACATCTAGAACACTGTTGGGTAACACGTTAAAGAAATTATTAATGGAGACATACGATGATGACTTGACTAGCTCCTTTGTTTTGCACAACATTATAGCATGAAGCAAAAAAAAAAAAAAATGATTGAATATTGGGTCCATTTAAAATTAAATTCGAAATGCTGTGAATAATGAAATCCCTTGGTCAACCATGGTGCTCCGAGAGTGGCATAGCACTTTCTCTGAGTCTCCGAACAAACAACACAGTTTTTGAGAAAGAAAAAAAATGTGCCATAATTTAGAAAGTGCTCATAAAGTTAATTAATTGGACCAATAGCATTATATTTCGTTAAACTTACATCTAATCCATTGTCGTCCAGCGGTTAGGATATCTGGCTTTCACCCAGGAGACCCGGGTTCGATTCCCGGCAATGGAACTTTTTTCGGTTTTCTATTTTGTTATCAATTTTTTCTCTCAATTTTCTGTAACCAAAAGAATTGATAGACCCAAGAGGGTATCTCTTCTAAAATAAATAAAAAAGACTAATTGTGATTTTTTAATTTTTAAATGAAATGTGTTTGGACTTGTCGTGAGTTTTTAGGTGCAATGGATAGATTTTATAGTCTCGAGATATAAGAGAAAAAATATAATCTTGCTTTTATTACGAAATAATAAAATAATTAATTTTAAATATTTTTTGACAAAAATTTTCATTGAGTAAAAAACTAAAAATACATATACATATATTAAAAAAAATTTATTAAATAAAATAAATTATTACAGAAATAATAATATTTTAATATATATATATATATATAGACACACATTAGTTTTTTTTCTTCTAATAATTATATTTTATTTATTAAAAATTAAATGATTATATATATAAAGTTATATTTAATATACACATATCATCATTACATTTATTAATTTTAATAAATATACTATACTCATAAATGCAATAACTAATACTATATATTAATGATATTTTTTATAACACAATTTTCTCTCTTAAAAAACGTTTAGTATATTTTTTATTAATTATTTTAAATTTTACTTATCACATGTTAAGCTCATTTTTCTATCAATAGATAATTATCTAGTATTAAAATAATTATCAAAAATCATATTGATAAAGTAAAAAAATTATTTAAGAAAAATTCATAAAAGAAAAATATTAAATAAATTATAAAACTAAACAAGTCAAACTCAATGTTAATATTTCTTAACAAACCATAGAAATAACTAAATACTCAAAAGGTCTTTACATCATGAAAATTGTAAAAATACCCATAAAATTACAACAGAATTTGATGGGAGATTTGATGACTATGATTATTATTTTGGGAAGTCACCATATCCTTCAAGCTTTGTAATATTGCCTTAGAGTATCTCCAACACTGATTTCTTTCCGAATGTTTAGTGTGAAGAAATCGTTCCTTAAATTTTTTTGTCACTCAAGCAAACCCACGTGGCAGGATACCTTCTTTCACTCTTCAAAATCGTTTCTTATATAAGAAACAGTATTTTAACATTAAAATAATAATTTCTTCACAGCTAACCGAGGGTCTCCATGAAGAGATGAAAGGAAAAAAAATCAGGAAAGGGGAAAACCAATGGTTGCAGATGGTGGACGCTCGGAGATGGAGATGGTGGCTACAGTCACTTGGAGCAGCATCGATGGTTGCAGTGGCAAGGAGCTTGGACGAGATGGAGATGCGTGAAGAGAGAAAATATTTTGGAGAGAGGGGCTTGGACGAGAAAAGAGAGAAAAAAAGAGAAAAGAAAGAAGAGAAATAAGGATGTGGAAGGGTGTTGAAAAAAAAAACGTTGAAGGGTGTGGAAGGGTTAATTTTTTTTATAAAAAAAAGCATAGAAGTAAACGTTGAAGGCTGAAGTTGAAAAAAAAAATAAACGTTGGAGATTGGAAAATAAACGTTGAAGGCTAAAATATTATCGTTGAAGGCTGAAGTTAAAAAAAAATTAAGAGCATAAGTAACTGTTAGAGAATGTTTATAAATTTGGATGATTTTGTTGAACATTTGCACACAAAATCCACACTTGTAATTTTATTTTGCTCCTATCAATTGTCAATCTTTTTGTTCATATCATTTGTCAATCTTTTTTATTTTTTCTGAAATGAATTCCAATCAGTACAATTATTAAAGTGTTTACAATTATTTGCAAAATCAACCACCCCTTACCAGTGAAAATTCTCAAAATGCACCACATCCACCACAATATGTTATGTATCCTCAACCATCTCCTACCAGTGAAAATTCTCAAAATCCACCTTAGTATGTTATGTATCCACCACCCCCCACACATGTAGTATATGCATCCTCCATCCAGTGTAGAGTCACCTACCGATGGTAGTTCTCAAAATCCAAAATTTTGTAGTCAATCATGACCCGCCACCAACCCAAACACGTGTTATAGGTCTTCTTTATCCAATATTTCACTCCTTATCAATGAAGTTGAATCAACAATCAGTGTAGACAATATTCAGTGGCAAAAGACGTGATTCTCGTTCGATCGTGGCTCAATGTGTCAAAGGATTCAATAATAGGTGTTGACCAAACATCAAAGCAATATCAGACAAGGATTAAAAATATGTACAATAATGACGATGTGCATGAAAGCGGATTATTTTGTGAAAGAAGCTCGACTCAATTGAAATCTCGATTAAACAGTGTCCATCCTGCAGGGAAGTTCAGATAAGAATTGTATGACTACCATTGGAGATGCTCTTAGTATCTATTTGACTTCAAGATAAAACAAACCATATATTTTTTATGGACAAATGCTGATAACGGTTAGTTTGTTAGTTATTATTAACAAGAAATTTGAATCCACAACCTATCCATTCCTCCCTTCCTTCACGGTTTCACCCTTTACCACCAAGTTAACTTTATATCACCTACAAACCACGTTGTTGGTTGGTTGTGAACATACTTGTCATGCACTCTATATAGTTATGTATGAGCCTAGTATAATTCATTGTTCACCTTTGTTTTTACCTGTGTTTATAGACAATGCCTTCGCCCAGAGGCGGACCTACGTTTGAGATTGGGGGGGGGCAGTGCCCCCCCTTAAATTTTCAAGTGTCCATTGGGGCACAAGCAGAACTTGCTTAGGCTCATCAACTTTGTGTAGTCTTGACCCTTTGGAAGGTACTTGTGAACTTGCAGCACTTTATCTTTGTTTTTCCAACGCTTGTGTAGTTTTTTCCGAATCTTACCATGGGCTCCACCAGCAAAAAAGGCTAATATTGTGCGGTTATTAAGGTGTTGGCCCATATTAGGTGGGCCTAGCTTTCCAGAAGGCAAATACACTTTTGGAATGGACACCTCTCTGTTGGGCTGTAATCCTTCTGAAGTGTTGGCATGCAAAGTGCCCTGATGAAGTACTTGAAGAGTTCGGGATTTGCATATGAAATTCTAAGACCTTGAATCATCAAGCAAAGCTCATGTCCTTTTTATTTGAATTTACTAAAACCAAAAGCAACATGGTAGTATTTTTCAATCAGAATTGGAGTTTTGCCTTATTAATATGTATAATAAAGATTTGGATAAAAGATCAGCATAAAACATTAAGGTGAAATTTTTAATTCTATTTTTTTATAAAAAAAAAAAAGAAACTATATTAAATTTTTGTATCTAGTAAAAACAATTTGATCAATAGATTGTTTTTATTGTTCTATTTAATCCAGAATAGTAATTTGGTCTGACTATTTGTTTGTTCTTTTAGATTATGGTTTACAATGATTTATTCCTTTAAATATTCTTTACAAAAAAAATTCGGAGACGCTATCCCTGAACTCCCGTCACTAGTGCCCCCCTTAATTATTTTTCTGGATCCGCCCCTGCCTTCGCCTATAACTAGGATTCTTAACTCCTACCATGGTTAAGCCTAACACTTTGCAAAATCACCACATATTCCAAAACTGCGTTGGACTCTGTCAAATCCACGTTTACGAGAAGCATCAACGTTTGCAACTTCGCAATTTGATGTATATAATAATAGCCTCTGCTAATGCCAGAAGGAGAAAAGTCAGAGTGGAAACATATAAACTGGTTGATCAATGGAGAGGAGTTTTATGTAACAAATGAATGCATACATGATCTTAGAAAAATGTACAGGTATGCAGAAGTAGAACAATGATCATAAAGTATTCTTGCTGTGATTTTTCTCTATCCCGAGTATCCTTTACAGTTTACCCAATTCTTTGTACGCAAAGCATACCGATAACTACTATTAACTATCTGAAACTCAAAACTTAATCAAGAACTTGTTTTTGATTGGCTTTACAAAATCATACGTGTTCAAACTGTTTGGAGAGTCACTTCAGGAGTGAGGGTGGTCAACTAATCCAATAAAGCCTTGTTCACAAGCCATGGTGTCTCGTCATGTGGACAATACCCAGCCTGCAAGTTCACAAGAGTTGTTTTTGGATAGAACTCTTTGATTCGATTCGCTTTGGCTGGACCAACCCATGGGTCAAGGTCACCCCAGAGCAGCAACAACGGGCAAGAGAGTTCACTTAAGACAGCATCTAGAGTGTATTTGCTCTGATTCATCATGAAGCGTGTCATTAACCTGTAGACAACATTGGGTGAAGTAGTGAAAACAAATAAACAGGAATAATTAGGAGAAGAAACTGCGATTAAAACACCACTCAGGCAACTAAAAAGGCTGATTTGTTGGTTTAGAGCATAAGCATCCCCTCTGCTTATGTACATTGCTAGAGCCTGAGAAACCAAATTTCTTTAACCATATCTATCACGACGAAAGCCAAAATAGAATTTTATAGCATATTATTAATATTAAGAACTAATGTGGAAGTATGGGATTCTGATGTGGGATTTATAAGGTCTTGAGCTTTCTAATTACAATGGTTAGTTTTTGTGGTACAATTCTCCCAGGGTTCTAATTAATTAGTAATATAGCATTTTATTATGTCTCTCAGTTTCATGTGTAGGCGCAGGGGCTGTAGAGCATGGTGGGATTCTGGAATAAAATTGTAAGGAAGGAGACTTAAAAGTGTGTTTGGTTTGCCATTTGCATCTCTTGGAACAGACATTCCCACTTTCTGAGGGGAAAAATGTAGAAGTAACAAGGGTGTGCCATTGGCACAAATGTCCATTCACGTTGGGAAAACTGGTTTCCAAACACACACACCCTCACATTTTTGTGTTGTAATTCTCCCAATGTTCTTAATACACATTAAGGCTGATTAGAATGGACATGGTCATGTACCTGTAGTAAACTTCTCCAGCATTTGGATCTTGAGCTGGCCTTGTTATAGATTCCACGAGATAGTCATCCACATTGGAAGAATTTATATACACCTGTATTGACAAATTAAGCACTAAAACATCAATATACAGTGCCACAAAATTAATATGAATGTGCTTGATTGGCAAATCAACAACTAGTAAGAATAAGAAAACAAAAAGCAGTCCCACCATAGACAAAAGCCTCCATGAATATGATGCTTATTCTTAAGATTAAAAATCCTGCCATTTCGGTAATACAAATATACTTTTAATGACAAGATAGCAAGTAACCTACACTTTTTAGGACTGACAGAATCCTAGCTGGTTGCTTTGCCTGCCAGAATAAAAATCCAAGAACCACACACTGGAAAACTTCCTTCAAAGGTTTTAGGACAAACTTTTGTAGAGTTGTTTCTTCAGAATCTTTACTTTCCCTTTTCCCATCACCAAATTGTCCGGCAGAATTTAGTAGAGCAACACCATTGACAAGATCAGGCAACCTAGTTGCTGCAACCAAATCAGTAAATCCTCCAAGGCTGAAAAATTATCATGATTGAGGTAAACATCATATTTTTGTTTTTTATTGCACATAATGGAAAATTTTCAATTTCAGAGAAAAACAAATTTGCTATGTACTACAAATAAGATGGTGGTCCTGCAGCTGTGGACTCATCAATTCATTTGACAACTCAGAAGTAAGGAAAAGATTAACATTTCGACAACCAAATTCAACAACATAATCCTTGAGACTTAATTTGTTTAAGATAATTTTGCAAATGTTTTTTAGTTTATGAAATCTCTGTTGCTGAGGGAAAATAACATAATTACCAGTGCAGGCCTCCGGTGGAAATCCAACTAGTGTATAAGAGTAGTAGGTTTTCAGAATTAGGAAAAAAAACATGCAGGTTAAAGAAACACTAAAACTTGTGGAATGAAGGAGAATCTGGCATCTCAGCCTAACACCTTGATGTAAATTCAGTATTATAGTTCTCACCTATTTCCAACTAAAACTGCTGGTTCTTTTACTATTTCCTTCACGAAGTCTACCACTTGATCCCTCCACACCATGGCATCATAATCAATAAGTGCTTTGTCACTCCACCCAAATCCAAACAAGTCTAAGGCATATACCTTGTGTTTCTTAGCCAATTCGGGAATGTTGTACCTGGAGATATAAATAAAGATATATATATATATATATATATATATATATATATATATATATATAACACTATATCTACAAATAAAAAAATGATCTTATTGGAAAGACAATTGCAGCCACTAAAAAAGATCAAGAGTGTGCTAAAAAGTGTGTTGCTAGTACTCCTCTTAGAAATTGTGCTAAGTAGTCCCCAAATATTAAAATACTCTTCAAATTGAGAGGTCAAGTTTACTAAAATACATCAACATTTAATACTTTGGAGATTGCTTGACTAGCTTTATTAGTTTAGGACTATTTAGGAGATTGGAGAATAATTAGGGACAAAATAGGTGATTTATTTTTTAAGAAAAAAATGGGGCAAAGAGAAAACAAACCTCCAGTGGAATGCAGAGGCCCCAAAACCATGAATAAGAACAATGGGAGAGCCTTCTCCTTGCACTACATAATGTACTTTATGACCCCTCCATGACCAATAATTGTACCCTTCCGGTTTGTACGGCAATCTTTCAAAACCTGAACCCAAATTCCATCTCTGTGCACGTAAGCATACATATTTAAAGCAACATTCAACACAAATAATACACTCAAATGTGAATCATTCACTAAACTAAGATTAAATATGTTTCTAATCTCTCAAATTTGAGTGTATATCTTTTTTAGTCCCCAGATTAAAATTTGCATTTTTTTAGTACTCAAATTCGTTTATTTTCCGAGCCTTGTAAAAGACCGTCACAGATTGTGTATTCAAATCCGTCAAAAATCAGAAAGACTAAAAAGAAAAACATTTTGCGAATTTGATGGAGTAAAAAAATGCAAATTTTAATTTGAGAGATTAAAAATTACAGACCCAAATTTAAAGGACTAAAAACATATTTAACTCACTATCCTTTGGAAGATAGTTCTGCTTCGGCGGTGAGGGTAGAAGCCGCGACCGAAACGCCGGACGCCACAATTCCCTTAAACGCAAAACTCCTCCTGCACATTTCGCACTTGCTTCCTTCAAACAACACCAAAACTACTACTCAGCAACAAAACATCCTCAAAGTTAGTGGGAAAAGAAGATAATATAATAACAGAGATAAATGTGTTACGTTGATAGAGAGGGACTGGAGCCACGAGGGTGGTTTTAGTGAGCTGTGATCGGACGGAAGGCGAGAGAGCGCAAATGGAAGAAGAAGAAGAAGCCATTGAACTGAATGTAGACACGAAGCACTGCTTCAAACTCAACTATCACCGACCACAAACAACTACTACAACAACTTTTTTTTTTTTTTTTTTTCAGAAGCTTTGTGTGGTTTAAGGTTGTAAATGGGAGTTCTTTGAACACATTTAATTATTTTTCTAATGTATGTACAATCAAATTTATGATATTTTTGTTTTGTCTCTATAATTTTTAGTTTCAGTCCCTATGATAATATGATGTCATGATGATGTCAGCATTAACATTAATGTTTTTATAACAATGATTATCACATAGACTAAAAACTGGAAAAAAAAACTTTCATTTCAAGGACTAAAAGTAAAAAAAGTATAACTTATATGGACTAATTTCATACTTAAGCTTATTTTTTTAACAAAAATATCCTATTTATTTTAATTCTTAATTAAATGTTATTTTATATTGTCTGTTTCTCTTTTTTAAAGATCGGAGAAAATAAATAAATTTTTAATAATATTAAAAGCAAAATTTTAAAAATATTATAAATATAAATGAATTTAATACTAATAACTAAATTAATAATTTTTAATAATATGCATAAATTAATCAATACATCTTATAAATAAGGACAAAGATAATATTTTAAATAAATATTTATTTTACTCTTTGAAAGTGTGACATAATTATTAAAATGAATATATACCTAAAATGGATATTTGTCCTAATATTATTCTATGGGAAGCAGCAGCTCAGAAAGATGGCCACGTGTACGAAGGTCACAGTGTATGAACAGTACAGATCCTCGCACTAGATTTCATCCCACAAATCATACTTCACTTTTTCCACGAAAAAATAATTAAAAATAGAAAAGATGGTGGAAAGATAATGTGGATCCGATTCAAACCACACGATTCCACGACCTTATTTTGGAGCCGCGGTGGCGGTAGCGGAGGCCGGCGATTGTAGCGGCGGAGGAGCAAGAAATGGGTACCACTCCTCTTTCCTTTTACTTTCGCCACAAAACAGAGAACACAGTGACTCAGCTTCTTATTGCTCGGGCTCGTGTTTCTGGCATTTTGCTGTTTCTGGATCCGTATTCTCCAAAAGTTCTGAATTTTCATGTTTTTCTTCTTAGATCGATGTTCTCGCTTCGGTTTCTTTTTCTTTTTTTTTTTTTAATTTTGTTTCATTTATTATTATTTTTGGTAGGTGGATAAAAATAGAGTCTTCCTTTCTTAAGCATGTTTGATGGCAAAATATGACAAAATGTCAACACATTTTGTAAGGACTGTTATAGTTGATGAGTTTTATTTTTGACATTTTAGCGCAACATTTGTGTTTTGTATGTATTACCTTGTCAGTAGCAAAGCATAAATCTTGATGATATTATTAAATTATTGTGATTATGACCCAATATTAGTTAATTTTGATGTTGGTTTGTTTCTAGTTGTTGTCTTGTTGAAGCTGTAAGCATTGAACATAGAGTCGTGTCTACATGCGGTGTATATCTGTTATGATGAGGAACTAGAAGATTGTTTATTTGCATAAACAACTTAGGTCTTATTTGGATAAATTTGTCTATAAGCACTTATTAGGCAAAGAAAATCAGAGAGGTAAAATGCATTGAACTTCACCCATTAGCTAAAATCAACTTATGTACCTTATCTTTTGGAGAAAGTTAGATGAGAGAACAGTTAGGTTAAGTGCATAAGTTGATTTTACCTGAGAGAAGCTCAATTTATTTTACGTTCTTAATTTTTCTTTTATAAGTGTTTATGGAGAAGTTTATCTAAACATGATCTGTATTAAGTACTTATTGATAATGTAAGATTGATTCTTATAAATTAAAAGAACTTTTTTTGAGTTTAAAAAACACTTATATGAATGCTAAGTATCTCCAAACGTGTCATTATTTTCAGTCTTTGGCTTTGTCTTGTTAGTATGAGTAAACTACTAAACTATAGCAGAATATATTAAAGTATGTATCCTCACGATCAGAATGGAATGTGAAGTATTTTAATTTTGTTTGGATTGGTGCAGTTTTATGTTGTGAGGAAGATTGTTAAGCTGTGGGAACATGTCGTTGAGAAGCATAGTCCGTGAACTCAAGGATATGAGAGATGGAATAGGAAGCACATCAAAGTGGGGTGCAGAAAGCAAGCATCGGCTCAGTCGGACAAAGTCACATGTAGCTCCAGATGTCCTTGCGACTGCATTTGAACCTATTCAACAGGGACAATGGGCAAATCTACCATCAGAATTGCTTTTGGACATAATCCAGAGGGTCGAAGAGAGTGAGACATCTTGGCCTGCCCGAGCTGTTGTTGTCTTTTGTGCTTCAGTATGTAAATCATGGAGGTCCATTACAAGAGAGATTGTCAAGACTCCTGAACAATGTGGAAGGATCACATTTCCCATTTCATTGAAGCAGGTAATAAACTCTTAACTCTTTTGCTGGTCTAATGTTCTCCTTTTCCATTGTGGTTTTAACTTTTAATATTTCTTGTGTTCGTTTTCTGTGTATGAATAGCCGGGTCCGCGTGATTCTCCAATACAGTGCTTTATCAGGAGGAACAAAGAAACTTCTACATATCTATTGTACTTTGGTCTGGTTCCATGTAAGTTATTTCATTGCTGAAACATTCCATTCCTTTTTATTTTTAACAAAAAATAAAGCGATATAAAATTTCTCATCTTTAAATTGCTCTTAAAAGCTAAGCATTATTAGTGAATGACTATGATTGTTGAACTTCAAGTTTTTTTATATTTTTTGTCATTTTCATTGTAGTTGTCAGCATCATCATTTTTTTTTCTTTGGATTTCATCATCACATTTCCATTTTCAAATGTACTACTCAGTATCCATATCATTTTTAAGTTCATATATTGTGTAGAAGAATGCTCTTTGCTTCACATAAAATCTTATTAATATATATAATTTAAAAGCTGTTTAAACAAGAAAGAACTGACCTTGCACCTTCGGAATCTGTCAAAGCCAAATTTTGCCTTGTTTTCCTCCTTTAGTGATCTGTTTGTTAGTCCCTGAAGTTTGATAGAATTAGTTCTTGATATGATATTTAAGAAGCTTGTTTTGATTTGGTTTTAATTGTACAGCAGAGAATGACAGTAATAAGTTTTTATTAGCTGCCAAAAGGATAAGAAGGGCAACAGGCACCGGTTTTGTCATATCCTTGGCTGCTGATGATTTTTCTCGAGCCAGCAACAAATATGTTGGTAAACTAAGGCAAGTTTTTGGCCTATATAGAAACCTTACTTACATTCATATCAATTTTCACATTGCCTTTTATCATCTTATCCACAACTTAATGTTGCCCTTTTGGCAGGTCTAACTTTTTGGGTACCAAGTTCACCGTATATGATAGTCAAGCTCCACATGATTCTGCAATTCAATCAAATTGTCAATCTAGTAGGAGATTTCATTCTAAGCAGGTGTCACCAAGAGTTCCAGCATGTAGCTATCTTGTTAGCACTGTTTCCTACGAGCTGAATGTCCTTTGCACTAGAGGGCCAAGAAGAATGCATTGTGTCATGAACTCTATACCTGTCTCAGCTATTCAGGAAGGAGGCAACGCCCCAACTCCAACATCTTTCCCTCAAATATTTGGTGAACCTTTTTCTCCATCACCAGCACTGAAAGAAAAAGTTCCAGTCACAGATTTAAACTCTGCAAGCTTATCAGAGCCACCAGTATTGAGCCAAGGCTCAACCGAGCAATTAGCACTGAAAAACAAGGCTCCCAGATGGCATGAGCAGCTACAGTGTTGGTGTCTAAACTTCAAGGGTCGTGTTTCAGTGGCTTCTGTTAAGAACTTTCAACTTGTAGCTGCTGTTGATCCATCTCATAATATTTCTGCCGAGGAGCAAGAAAAGGTAATCTTGCAGTTTGGAAAGATTGGGAAAGACATATTTACCATGGATTACTGTTATCCACTCTCTACCTTCCAAGCCTTTGCCATCTGCTTGAGCAGCTTTGACACTAAACCTGCCTGTGAATGAGAGGTGTTGCATTACTACATTGTAATCTTCATCTGCTGAGTTGTTGATTGCCAATCATGGTGGCATACAGCTGAAATCATAGCTGTTCTGCCGTTGGAATTCCCCCCTTAAATTGGTTGTTGATTCTGGAATTTATTCTATCTTTGGTTTTGTGGTCCTGTAAAATTAAATTAAATGAAGTTTAGTGAATTCTATAATATGTATGTTTCCGGTGTGAATACTTTGATTTGCTTAAATATTGTTACTGCAAGAATGAATGGAATGAGTTTTGTTCCAAATCAGAATCCAAATCCAAGTCCAATTGCGGAGATCTGGCCAATAACGGTCTGAAACTCAGCACAAAAGGATCCATGACTCATGGCAGGATAAGCGTTGGTTGAAGTATTGGATTAATAGTTGACTAGTTTAACACCTATTAAACTGGTTATAAATGATTTTAATTTATACTAAAGAGGTAGAAAATGATTTTTGATTAATATAAAATTTTATATATATGTGAAAAGAATTTTTAATCCAATAATGAATTTTAAGAAAATATTATCCAAATGAAAGTTATAAAATTGTGTAATAATTATCAATTATATTAATGTAATTTGGTCCCTTTTTTCATATATATATATATATATGTATATATATATATATATATTTTTTTTTTTTTTACTTTGTTTGCTTCAATTTTAGATTCATGTTAGCACGTCTTTATTAGGCTACTGCTAATTTTTCTTTTTCGGTTTAATACAAATCCTTCAATTTACCAATTTTTTACGAAAAGATATCGTGTCAACTAGTTTTGCGTTAGTTAGGAAGCATATTTGATTCAATTTATGGACCGAAATGGTTACTTGATCAGTTCACTAGTCCAATCCGAGTTTTGCAATATTGCATGTGAATCTTAGACTTAGCCATAAAGACCATTGTTTCGCAAATACCTATAATATTCATTGACTATAATACCTCATCAAAGTTGTCTGTGAACCAAAAAAAGTTTAAGAGAAGAAAATATTGTCCTATTTTATGATTTATAAAACGTCTCAATTAAAATGTATATCAATACTTTCAAATAACCTATAAAGAAACGGTCATTATAAATAAAATATAAACCCCAAACCTAAGTCAACATTTTCTATTTTGTGCCTAAACACACTTTTCTTTCATTACCTACAAAAGGTGTACGTTATGCATGAAACTTGAAAATGATTTTAATTGGTTTGTAAAAAAAAATATCATAAAACAAAAATGGAGATAAAGGCAAAATAATCAAAACAGCAGAAAAGGTCAGGAAGAGAGACAAGCACATTGATATGAAATATTCATTTATTAAAACTTACCATTAATTTGTAATCACGTGATTTGATTAACTTAGATCTTTTAACTAACCAACTAATTAACCACACCAGAATCCTTGAATGAAAAAGAAAAACACGTCTGTAGATTATATATTCTTCAGCAGTAGAACTAGATAAACCAATACCATGGCGTTAGTGCCAATTTCATAGAAACTATGATGATAAGAAAGAGGAAATAGAGATTCACACAATGCACATATCATTTTGTTAATTAATAATTATAGAACTCTTCAAGGAAGTCAGACCCTGAATCTAAACAAATTATAAGTACTAGCCAGACACAAATGATACTGAATCACTGATGGCCACATTTACTGATGACAATTTTCAAGAAGAATATTGAAGTGAAATGTATTTTTGACATTTCGATCTGCAGTGATTTGGTTTCAGACCTTCCAGATGATATAATCACTTAGTGGGCAGCATCCTTTGGTTTAACACTAGGTGGCTTTATCAATTCCTTCCATAAACTTTCATCTTATAGCAGAGTAGGTGATGAACTCCCTTGAAGTAAATTGGAAAGGCTGATGTGGGATAGGGTTCCTGCAGTAGGGGTTTACATAAAAAACATTAATTAATATATATATATATATATATATTTATAATTGTATCTAAGAAATTGTTTCAAAAGTAAAAGGAGACGCACGGTCAAGGCCAGTAAACTTTGATCTGCCGCACGTGAGTATTCCTTCCATTGAGATGGTTCGACAACACAGCAATTTGCAACATGAAAGTGTTCACAAATGTATCCCTGAGATTGGTCAAAGGCAATTACAAGATTCTATTAACTAGTGTACTGATATGAAGGAGAAACAATCTCTAAGTTACATTCCATTATCTCGGTTACAAGTTACAACCACTGATGCTTCATTGCATTTTCAATTTCAGAGTAACAATCAAAGACAATACAATGGTCCAATAAATAAAAAGAACTGTTTATTACATTCATGTATACCAACAAACACATCTTCAAGTAGTATGACAGCATGGAATTCAAAGAAAAATCAATAAGAATTCTGAAAAGGCAAGAATTCAGCCACGGATTTAGAAGATCACAAGGCAGTAGGCACAGTATATTATTGCCCAGTGTTATTAATGGCGGATGGCGGAACATGGTGGAAGGCTGAAACTCTGCCATATAAACATGCCATTGCGCCTTATGGCGTCGCCATGGTGGGCCTCCCTCAACAACTTATGGAGGTTGTCAAAAAAGATGCCACGCCATGGCCGCTATTTAAAAAAACTGTGAGATCAATTAGGTGAGATCAATTCCAATAATAACAACAGTAGCTTTTTCCTACTAGGTGAGATCAATTACATGGATCACACACGACACCTTAACTCTGTGATCCCAAGCCTGACTAAAAGAGGAGGATTGTATAAGTCCTCAACATAAAACTTTTTGAAACCCAAGGTATAGAAACTTTGAAACTATACTAACATCATGAAACGGAAATTCATAAAGTAGCAGGATTAGTTTCTTCACATTCCCTACAATAAACTATTGTTACTGTAGTTTCCCCCATTAAAAACAAACACAATCCACAATCAGTTACAGACAGAGCACAATTACGCAAAAGAAACCAAAATCACACGATGGCAGAACAGTCAATAAACAAATTCCCAGATTGCAAAAACAGAAAAAACACTGTACTTACCTAGGATCAACTCCAGACAAGGATAGATAAACCCACCCAGTTGGCTTCACGAGTTCCACGGTCTTAATCTCCTAAAAATGTTCCGAAAGTCATCACCAAATAATTAACCATAACCATCCCAATCAAACCCAAACCAATAAATAAAAAAATTACCTTCAAGTTGTGAAAACCATCACCGGCACGGATGGAAACTTTGCTCGGCGTGTAACTCTCGTCAAGCTTGAAATCCACGTACAGCACAATCAACTGCCACAACCAAAAAAAAAAAAAAAAAAACTAACATTTAAAAAATCTAACTGTATTTTATATTATTTATTTACAACGTACCTGAAGTCTAACTTTCTTTTGAAACCGAATGTTAACCAAATGGGGTTGCCCTCCGTCGGATCTGTAAGCACGGAAAGAGTGACTGAAAAATGAGAATGCGCGATTTGTGAAGAAATAAGTGCGTGCGTTGATTCTAAGTCTATAATTGATTTTAGATAATTTTTTACACTGTTTTACGTCGGATAAGACTTCAGAATTGATTCTAAATTAAAACAACTTTGAATAGTTTCTGGATTAGATAAAAAAAAGTTTATCCTGAATTTCATTTCAAAATCAATTCTATCAGCCATCATCCAAACACGCAGTGAAAGTGAGGGAGTTACTGCCAATAGGTTTCGAGATTGTCGTCACGGAGAGAAGAAACGCCGTTACCGGGTTTGCAGGAACTGACGCTCCAAGCGGCTTTCTTTCCCATTTCCGTTAAGTCGTCGTCAACGGTCAGCAATGAGTTCCCTCCGCTTAACTTGGTTTCTTCTTCGCCCTCTGATGATTCTGCTGCCATTTACGAATCCTACTTCTCTCTCTTTTCTTTTTCCCCCGCTGCTGATTTTATTTCAAGTTTTGACTACTGGTTCCACGGAAGAAAGAAAACGAGAAAAATGCAAATGGGGAAGAACCGAAAATGAATTGAAGAAAGAAAAAAAAAAAAGATTGGAATTAAAACAAGGCAAAAAATTAAAAAAAATACAAATTAAATATTTAATTAGAAAAAGGGTGTAAATGGGTCAATATTTAACAAATTGGGACACTTAATCACGTCTATTTGGGGCGTGTTTTAAACACGTCCCAAATGGGCGTGATAGAGTGCCCCAGTTTACTAAATATTGACCCATTTACACCTTTTTCCTAATTTTTTATTTAATTTGTATTAATTTTAATTTTTTGCCATAAAAACAAAGATAGACCTGGTTGATTTCATTTTTTTGGATAAATAAAAAGGATTGAAATGGTTTGTTAAGTAAATTAATTATGACACGATTTTGAAGAAATAATTTGTATTATAATTAATTTAATGTTATAAAAGATGTTTTATATCATAATCATTCCTCCTCGTTAGTCGTTACGGACGGTTTTCACTTTGAAAAAAAACAAAAACCATTATTTTTTTTTTGTAAAATTCAAGGATCAAGTTTCAAAATTAAAGAGACAATCAAATTTCACGAAAAGACTAAAAACATACCTTTGAGTAAAAAGATGGGAGTTTTTTTTTTTTTTTTAATTTTTTTTTTTAAAGTACCAATAGTAGAGCCCTTAAGCTTACATGAGCCTAAACCCAGCAGTTCATAACAGACATCAAACATTCAAGCTCACTCTTTTACTCTCATAAATATGGATATGGAGACAGAAATTTTTGCAAACACAAATATAAGAAAATATATTACTCCTTCCGTTCTTAATTATAAGAGGTATATATGACAAAAATAATTAATATATTTAAAAATTTAAAAATAATCTAAAAAATGAACAAAAAGTTCTAAAAAAGATATAATTATTATAATTAGAAACGAAAACAAATACTCGTTAACTTGTATAATTAACTAATTTTGTACGTGTAATTCCCAATTGCCGGTCAGCTGAAGTTAATAGTGGTGCCGCAGGACTACTATGCAAAACAAGCTTCTATGGGATCGCCAAGTGACGACAACACTTCAAGCATTTGATGTTTTGATTTTTGTTTTAAGGGTCTAGAAACTAAAATTAAAAAGTATTTGTTATGAAGATTATAAGAAAACATAACAAAGTTCATGCACCATATAATTTTATGTATCTTAATATTTTTTTTTATAATTCTTTTAACTAATGTCCTAATTTACCTATAAAAGGCAATCAATGTACCATATTCAATGTATCAATTATAATTGTTGAGTGAAATTTGAGTGACTTCTTCTCTTCTCTTCGGCTTTGCGTGTCAGTTTTGTCTTTATAATGTTCCACTGATATCAGGCTCACACGTTAAAGTAGAATAATATACTTTAATAAGTGGCACATTCATCTATAATTAACATATTCACATACGTAACTATTCAATGTCAGACTTCAGTATTTGCGGACCATAACAAGCGCAGTTCAATGTATCTTGGTTATCTGCCTAACTATATACAAAAATCTATACATTCTAAAGTGACAGACAACCTAGTTTGATATTAAAACACACCAGATAGATACTGCACTTAAATACAGGACTCGCATAGCATATTAGTTATATTACTCATACACATTAGAGAGATTAATCTTCTAACATGGTTGCTATTCTTTTCAAAGAAAAAGAAATAGTTGCAAATATTATGTGAATGTTTATTGTTTTTTTGAACATAAAATAAACTAATATAGACAGTGAGTGATATGAGAACAATATAATTATAAACCATTCAAAATATCTCCCCTAAACTCAGTGTTCAAAATACATTGTTCAGCATATACAGTAACAAATAGAAAGGCAGCTCAATGCCTTACCAACTAAGGCTGTTCCTATAACTAGAATCCGTGACCACCAAGTCACAATCTTGAGAGGATAAGAGAAAAAGGAGAACTTCTCTACCATCTTCATCCCCGGCTTGGCATGTCAAAATAATAACTATACACCATGAAACATAACTATACTTTATACAGTCAGCAGTTACTGTGCAAAATTATGTAGTAGACCATACCCACTACAAAGATTAATAGACCCTATATAAAAATCCTATCTGTCATCTAGCAATCCAAAATGTCTCTTATCAAGCACATAAAAAGGTTCTGGAGGATATATATACAAAAGGTCAAAATGCATGGGAGTTCAGTTTCATCTCTTGGTTTTTGGTGCAACTGAACTGGATTTTGAGAAAAGTGACAGTTTCTTCAAAATTGACGGTTTCTTTGACGATTTCTTTTCTTGATAGTGATTGTTAGGTTCTTGAGAGCCGTTGAGATTTGGCTCACAACAATCTTCATACTCAAGCTCGCTATCACCCTTCAAAAGACGGAGTAGTTCTAATGCATATGCCTTTGCCATATCACTTCCTTTGTTGGAGATGTTGACAAGAGAAGGAATAATCCCCTCATTCATAACCAACTGACAGTATTCCACACGTTGAGAGCATAAGGAGAGAAGAATAACCAGTGCAGGTTCTTTTTCCTCATCACTGCCAGTCTCAAGTATTTCAACAACAGAAGATATGCATCCTTTTGTTTCAACAACAGTAACCCTACCCTCTTCAGTATCACAAAGGTTTTTCAAAATATGTATAATGTCTTTCAAAAGGGTTCTGTCTTCAAAAAATGGCAGTAATTTTGGGATGCACCCGAGAGAAACCATGTAGGGACAAATTTGACCATTGGATGAAAAATTATACATTATTTTAATAGCTTTTCGTCGGAACTCTTCATTACCTGAATCAAGGATCTTTGAAACAGAAGAGAGTACACTGCAAGCTGCAATGTTAGCTTTTTCATACAGATTCCCTGTCAGTTCTTCCATTATGGTGAGAGCTTCACCACTCACTTCTGTGTCAAGAAGACTTTCCAACATAATGCACGTATCTTTACTTAAATTGGTCATACCATTTCTGCATGAAAACCACAAAGAAGTCAATCCAACATAAAAAATACGAGCACAGATAAAGCAAGACAACATTTTGAAATCGGAAAAGAAACTCCCCCCCCCCCTCCCCTTTGCTTTTAGGAAGCAAATACATCAAATGTGTTCCAAGTATATAATTCAAAATTGGAAGAAACTATAATGTCAATGTATCTTCCTTGGAAAGAGTTTTAAAATTGAAGAAAAGCTTAACAAGCTTGTTACTCTAAACCAAGGGAATCTTGCTTTTCAAAATTCAAACGATAGTTCTTGACGACTCACAGAAAGAATTTAAATCAAACAAATGTAAGCCATACTAAGTAACTAGCAATTGACCAAGAACCAAATTGCATGGGCAAAATAAATTATACCTGCAACACTTCATAAATTCCAATACCAACTTGGTTCCTACTCTCAGAGCTTTTACATCGTGCCGCTCACACGCAGTGCTCAGAAATCTCGTGAGTGGGTCAATGAAATTCTCAGATGACACACAGCAAAAAGCTTGGTAATTGCATTTGACATCTATTTTTATATTTTCAATGACTTGGCATTGAGATTCCCATTGACGCTCATGGAGTTTAGACAAATGCATCCAATCAGCGTCATGTATCCATGCACGAGACTGATGCCTGTGCGAATTGTCACTGCTCTTGTTCAACATCAAATTTAAGCTATGATTGGCCTTAGTGTGGGAGGAATCTGAATTATAATTGGTATCTAATGATCCAAGAGACATGTTACTAAAATCCATTGGGAAGTTCAAATCATACAAAGAACTTCCAAAACTCCTAATGGAGTTGGAGGAAGCTTCCCATGAGTGAAAATCTTGCACTTGCCTACTCGGGTCAGGAATGGAGACTCCATTAGTTTTGCACCACTTTAATATTAAGTCCTTTAAGGCAACATTTGGAGTCAATGCCATATGAACCAGTTTCTTTTTAGTTTTGGGGCATATAGTATTACCCTCATCAAACCACTTTTGTATCCACATCCTTTCATATGTTTTTCCTGAAGCAATGACAACAGGGTCATACATCAACCTTAAAGATATTGGACATGTGTATTCCTCAGGAGGTGTAAGTCTGCTCAAATCACCAGCATGAGTTCTATACTGACCATGGCTCAAGTATGGGTCTGACTTGACATGAAGGTTTTCTTGAGACTCATGACCTGAGTTCTCAGTTGTAATTGATCCTTCAATTTGAGAATAGACCTCCATTTGTTCTCCAGTGATTGATTTCCGGTGCTTTATCAGGAGAAACAACAGATTTTTCAAGACAATCTCTTTTGTCTGGTCATTTGGTTTGAGTTTTTCTAGCATCTTCTTAATAGATCGTTTCTCTATTAAGATGGCCGTTGGGGATGTAATACCAAGTCTTGCTGCTACAAACTGAAAATCTTTTATTTCAGATTCCTCCATTAAATCTTTATCTGATGTTGAAGGATCTTGCTGGAGCAATCGTTTCACAACCTTCCCAGCTGCTTCTTCAGCAGAGTTGAGGACAAATGTCACACACTCAAGATCACCAATTAGTCGAGAAATCTGCAAAAGACATTGCAATGCCAACAAAAGCATTAAATGAAGTTCCAAATAAATATATGATGTAACAAACAGAGTCAATATAGTTTATTTTAAAGGTTAATGTTAGTTGTTAATTTGTTAGTGAGAGGGATTCAAACCCACGACCTTTCCCTCCCCTCCTTCTCTTTTAACCACCAAGCCAACCTTATAACTCCTAGAGCCAATATAGTGAATAAAATAATCTAAAGCGGTATACAAGACACAAAAATAGATAACGGTGTTAACTTGACTAACCTCTGCAGCCAACATAGCTGGAACCATATTCAGAATCTGGACTAGGCTTTTGGCTAACGATTTTCTTGCCTTCTGGAATTTTGAGAGTATGGAATCCCCTGTTATTATCTGAAAGTGATATTAGAACCAACTGAATTAGCATGCAGCATGCTACAAATATAATCAATGATGATATTATATGTAACGTCAGTTGCTCAATATTTTTTTACGCATCATAAACTTATTTCTCCAAAACTTTGCTTAAGTCTCTGATATGATAGTACAACATAAGATAATTTGTTTGAAAAATTTTGAACTTTTGCAAAGACGAAATGTTGTCCCCATTCCTTTGTTGTTTAAGATATTATTTATGCAGATTATAAAACGCTATATAGCTTTATCTAGCTGAAATAATAATTAAAAAACTACACACCAGGTAAAGTTTACTAGATTCGGAGCAATATAGCAGCAGTTGTCTGGCTTTATCAATTGCCTTGTTCAGCAAACACAGAGCCTGCATTCCACAAGGGCGTGCTGCTTCTATCTGTGGAATAATCCGCAAGATTCTATCAACTAATTTCCGGAGTTCTGTGCACATTGTATGATGTACCTTCAAACAAGATTTAATAAACAATAAACTGCTTAGTTCCATCCAATATGCAAAGTAGTTGAAAAAGAGTAATATTTTTGACACCCCAATAGTGCAAATACTCAATTAATATCCCTCGTATCTTTCCATTTTCTTCGCGTATCATATCACCTATTACATTTATCATTTCTCTCTTTGCTATTTCTCTCTCTATCTGAGTATAGACTTTTATTAGGGTGTCCATGGAACATTTTCCGTTGAAAAAGCACCCACATATCCTAAAAGTAAAAGCCAAGCTACAAGTCAGTTGCTTTTTTTTTTTTTTTCTTTCTAGGTCAAACAAATAAAAGGAGAAAAAAAGGAACAAAGGCAGTTAATTTGAAAAGAACAACTTAATGATTGACCAAGTAAAAGGCTTCTAATTTTTTTCTCTCAAAATTACAATAGGAATTGAATGTAAAATGTCAAACAAATCCTCATTATAATTATTTTCTGTACCTTAAAGGAGCGAGGATTTGGTAATGTCTCTATCTGTTCACCGCCATCAGTTCCCATTCAGGGGAGTATCCTAAGCTACAAATTAGAAAGGGAAAGAGCATTAAGCAAGTTAATTCACTCCATGCATAGAACTTAAACAAAAACTCACTGCATGTGAAACATCTGACTTCTATTAATTCATGATTTTCAACATGTAGAGTAATAACTTTGGGCTGCAAAATTCAAAGCTATATGCCAAAAAAACAAAAAAGTTACCACAAAAAAAGTGTCCCGGGTAGTATTCATCTCAAAACACAGTAAAAAACACCAATATGAAAGTAAGCATAAGAAAGGAAACAGAAGATTGATATACGTTGTCATAGTAATTCCAGCCAATAAAGTGAACATCATTACCTAAACAATACTACTGCAAATCAATAAGTTTTCCAAATGGTACAAATGAACTTAAACATAAATCTTGATTTTCATATCTTTCAGTTAATTTACACTGAAACAAAACTGTTAAAAATAAGAAAATGAAGCCAATTTACCACATGAAAAGGAGAGAAAACAGACAATCAGTTCTAAGAGATGACAATTGAGAGTATAGTATACCGGAAACGATTTGAACCTAAAAAAATAGTATTAGAGGGTGGTTCAAAGTAACAACTGGATAATACAATAGCCAATTTGGAATTAATTACCTAGTTTAACGAAGACGATAAGGAGAAACCTTCCGACAGAGTCAAGTTGATTAATTCCAAACCATCATCATGATCACATTCTCCAAATATGCCACTACCCACCATCAATAATTAAATAAAATCTTTGTAACAGTAAATCCACGAGGCGTCAAATGAGCACTTATTGAAACCGTGAAATCACCACTTTCCACTAACTTGATCGTGTGAAGCTGAATTGAGAGGGTTCACAACGCTTTCGTGCAGCTCTACCATTGAGAAGCACGATGAACAAAAACAAAACCCCACGGTTCCTAAGAAACTTTATTTAAAGTAAAGTGTAGCAGCACGTGTCTGAGTTCATTATTATTATTATTATTATTATCATCTTTTCTTATTATCTCCAAACCCCCAGTTGACGATGTCCTTCTTCCCTCATAAGTCATAAATGTTCCACCCTACAAAAAGTTCACAGGAAGAGAGAGAGGGAAAAAAAGAGAAGATAAATATAGTGCTAATAAAGCAGAATTGATGATGATAACGCAGAATTGGTTGTGATTAATGGGAGAGAGAGAGAGCATTCAATTAGGATAACCCACCAAAGGAAAAAGAAAAAAGATTCTATCTTGGGTGAAAACGAAGCATGGCACTGAAAATAGAATCAGCAACCATTGTATGAAATGAAGAGTGAGAGAAGGAGAAAATTACTAGCGACGAAATGAAATGAAAATGGTAGTTTGTGGTGAGAATAGACGAGGAAAGGACTAAGTCGACGAAAGGTTAGCGAAACAGCGTGGCAATCCCAGTGGCAGTTGCAGTTTGACCAGCTGATGAAGACACTATAAGCCCTCAACAAAGAGCAAAGAACAGTCATCGTTATTGGCTCACCTGCCTGTGAGGGCTGTCAAGGACATACATGTGGTCTCTGTGGGTCCCAGGGTGGTGGCTATGACGAAGTAGTATGAACTATGAACTAGGAACCTCTATTGTTCCCAAGTCGACACTGGGCATTATTATCAAGTGGCCAAATATATGGAGTAATCATTGCAATTGCGAAGAATACTCCTCCATTTTTTTAAAAGCAAAAATAACTCAATTTTTTCCCATAAATATTAATAAAATTTAATTATTTTTATTTTCTTTAATTTAATGAAATTAACTTTAAACATCATTCATTTAATAAATAAATTATGTTTAATATCAAGTTTCAATAAATAATTATTTTTGAAAAATAATTATTTTTTAATTTATAATGAAACAAATTAATTTTTTAATAAGTGTAAAATAAGTTTGTTCATTTATAAAAGTAAACGGAGGAAATAGAGTAATAGTAACACTCAAATAAATAAATAGGGTAATAGCAAAGTCGAAAATAGAAAATTGCATGGTATAAAAAAATAACAAATTTTACTGAAAAGTTTAATATGAAAAAATAATAATATATTGTTAGTTGATTAAAAATATGTTAAATTAAATAATTATTGTTGAAATTAATAACTCTTAATCATATAACAAATCGTAATCATAATTAAAAGTGCAAAGAATCTTTAAAGAATCTCTAGTTGTTTACAATATTCACACACACACGCACATATATACATATATAAGTTAAATTTGACGTTGAAAGCAGTCATTCTCTGACATGCACTGAGACAAATAGATACGGACAATAAAATCTCTTGGCTATTTTGCGGATGTTTTACATGCTATAGTGGGGCGAAAATCATAGTACAATTAATTATTGGCTATTGTGGTTAAAGAACAAATAATATTTTCTTCATATATTTCTAATTGATGATACATACTTTGTAGAATTTCAACCTTTGCAAAGCTAAACAATATTATTGATTCTCCAAAAAAACTCTCACCAATATTTGTTTATGTTTGCAATACACTTCGAAAGCACCAGTTTAACATCTAATTATTGTTTAGAGGTAAATTTTTCAAAGATCAATTAGATGGGAGGACTCACTTAAAAAATAAAATAAATTAAGAGTTCAGATACCCAATTAAAAAAATTAGAAACTTAATTGAAAATTTGATAAAAGTATATGGGACATCCGAATCAATTTAATCTTAATTAAAAAATAGTTAGTTTCAATCTTATTTAAAAGTTTTTAAAATTTAATATAAAAAAGAATCATTATAAATAAATCTTGACTAAATAAAAATATTTTAAAAATAATTTTATTAAATAAGATAAGATTATTTTAAATTAATTTATATTTGAAATCAACATATATATATATATATATATATATATATATATATATATATATAGACACACACATATATACAAGAATGAAATGAGTGTTTGGATTACCTTTCGGGGCCTCCGAAATGAACGTTCACATCTTCTAAGGAACAAATTCGAGAAACAACAACCATGTTATAGCTCTATTCTGAATGTTGTTGGCTTGCATTGAGTTCCACTGCTTTCAAAAGACACTGTAAGTAATAACAGCACAAGGACAACCCTAGGCAAGCTCAATGTGGAATAGTATCTATCCACTGATGCTACCTAGCTAGGTTTAAACAAGCTGAATTTTTAAATGGAAAAAGATAAACGTCCACCCTATTTTAGGGTAGATTGGAGTGAAAGGAGAGAAATGGAGGAAAAAGAAATAAAAAGTAAAGAGAGAAATTGATAGATACATATAATGAGATGAATAAGATAAAAAGAAATAGAAAGAAAAATAGGATGAAAATAAGTTATAAGAAAATGAAATGTTCGATTATAAATCATTAGTCTATTTAAATATTTCTTCATTCAATATGAATATCTTACAATCCTTTCAAAATTAGTACTTACTACCGTCATTTTAATTTAACTTTGTAAATTTTTTTCATGAGATCTTTGAATTATCTATTTTAAATTATTTTACGTTCAAAATGTGTTTTTAATCTTTATAAAATATTTAAAATATATTTTTCGTTCCTAAAAAAATTGAACTTGATTAAGTCTTACTCTAATAAAAAAAAATCACACATTATAAAATTGCAAAAACAAAAAATATACAAATTTTTTTACATGAACAAAAAGCATACTTTAGATATTTTATAAGAATCAAAATCATATTTTGGCATTGTTTTACTGAACACGAAGCCATCAGTGAACACTAGTTAACGTAGCATGCTAGAAGTTTGCGCGTTCCTTCTTTGTTTCTCCAATTCTCCAAAGGTGGGGTATACGCGCCTAAGGGTAGAATGCTTTTTCAACTTAAAGTCTTCAGTTCAATTGTGTTGAAACCAATGTATTGACAAAGATTCTGTTCACACAATATAAAGGAAATTATTTGTATTTGTAATTTTCTTTTTTGTTAAGGTGACTCACTCAAGATTGTTGGTGCTGTTTCTGTTCCATAATAATCGTGGAAAAATATATATATATATATATATATATATATATTTTAAAACAATTATCATTTTTATTTTTTAATATAAGATTAATTATTTTTTTACTTAAAATCCTTATCATATTAATGATATGAGCTAAAAAAATAAAAAATAAAATAATTATAATAAGATTAATATTATAAAATTATTATTTTCTTTTATTTATTTATTATTATTTTTGTCTGATGAAAGAAATAATACTTTTCTTAACACTCTTTTTATAATAGACTCTATTATTTATTTATTGAAATTTATTAAAAATTAAATAAGAAGTAAGATTCATTAAAACTTATTAGGCTAATTAATTTCCTTTTAGGAACTCAAAGTTAACCAACTGAGAACTACTAAGGACACCCGAGTTTCTGTTAAAAATTAAATAAATACCAAAAAAAAATTGCAAGTAAATATATAATTTTTCAATATCATTAATTTAATTTTCATTTTCTAATGTAACTTAAGAAAATCGTTTCATATACTTTTAAAATATTGATGCAGAAATAAAAATTGAAAAAAATTCTATAACTATAATAAATATATTTTTATAATTATTTATTACACTTAACTGTGTCAACGTACATGTAACATGTTTGATATGATAATTTTTAACATTTTTAACCATCCAGTGAGAATATTTCAATTTTTTTTTACATATTAATTTTAGTACGATTATTTCATCCTTAATTAAAATGTATATAAAAAAAATTAATGATTTACGCAAGGAAAACGACATTGGTTGCCGGATTTATGATGTGATGGAGATTGAGAAAATATCAAACTTTGCAATACATGCAAAATCATGAAACCTTGATATAATATAGCTATTAGTTTGACTGTTACTATCATATTGGACTTTGATAATTGATTGCTACTAATGTGTATGAGCACAAGACGTGGCCAAGGTAAAAAGGACACATCAATTACTGCTTGAGTTTTGCATGATCTTTGAATCCAAATGTCTAAGCATGCATTTCAAAATGGGCAACGTAAGGTTGAAACTCGGGGCAGGGGAATATTAATTTTTAACCTGGCTGAGAATGCGGGCAAGGGAATTTGAGAATTGCTGTTTGAAAATAAGACCTTTTTAATTTGCCTGTGTTTGGTTTTAGGTGGTGCACTCAAACGTAAGGTTTGGAAGGGATGAATGTATTTCGACATTGTTTGATTTCTCGTTTGATCATGCCTTCATGGGTTTGAGTCAGAATTGAGTTTGGTGAAAGCTTGTTGAAGGTAGTTTATCTGTTGAGCTGAGAAATGTATACTAATTTTTGTTATAAATTAGCTCTTGAAATAACAGTTTATAAATACATTGAATCTTGAGTAAAAAACATGTATATTATAAGATATTTTTTATACAGTCATTCAATATGACAAATTATTATATATGATAAATTTATTAATTTTTATAATTATTATCTTAAAACTCATAAATAATGACTGTGATTGAAAAATTATATAAAGCTATTTTACATTATAATTTAACTCTTAAATTTCAATGTGTGATTTTGAAGAAATATTAACTTTTATGGCAAATTAATAAACCCTCAAAATTTTGAATTATTATATAATTAATTAGTCTCTCAGTTTAAAACTGCATTGAAATAAGGGTGTTTAAATTTAATGTTCATAAACAAGTCAATTAAGTCGTTCAATTGTTTAGTAAGGGTGTTAATTTTTTAGGTATTATATGGGCTAAAAAGCCCAAAAGAATATTACAAATAAATAAATCTTAAGGGTGATAATCTCCATTACATCAGAATTTAGCAAATGATGTATAAATGCATACAGATGTTTAAAACTCTTGAACTCCAACTCTATATCACAAACAAAATTGGCTAAGGCTTCAACACATCTATTGCCTTATAAGTATGAACAATCATAACATTACCTCATTGCATTAAAGAATGAATACCCTGGACCAAACTGAGACCGGGCAATAGCACAATCGGCTCCAGAACCAGTGAGAGACTTCACAATAACTTATGAATCAGATTGAATAATTAATAGATATCATTCTTTCTCCTTGACCAGCTTCATATCCCCTCAAAGTTCCCACATAATTCAGCCACAAAAGCTGAAGCATTCCCAAACTTTTTGGCAAAACCACCTAACCATCATCTCCCCATTTGATCTCTAACAATTTTCTGTTAATCAACATTTTTTTTTTATTTCAAGTTGTATTCAACATCTTATTATAAATAAAATAATATGAGCATTTTTCAGTAAAAAAAAATAACTTTCTCCATTACTCTTTTTTTTTTGTTAAAAACTCTTGAGTTCTTATTTTTCACTCAAATTCTTTACAATTATCAATTAAATTATTTTAAATTTTCATTCACTCGCTCACTCACTCAAAATTCCTTTAACTAAAAGTCAAACTTTATCAAAAACAAAAATCTCATGTTCTCCTCTACAAATAATTTCACACCATACGAAATCTTTCGAATTTGGTCAAATTCCCACTAAATTTGTAATTTCTAAACTTTCAAAATTGTCATATACTAAAATCTACCATAACCCCTTATCTGTCTGAATAGAAAATAAAATTATGAAGATTATAAATATAAAAGATTGACAAGAGAATCATATTTATTTAATTTTATAAGGTCTTTTATGTTAACATGTATGAATCTAAGTTCATATAATACATATCTTACATTCTAATTTTGGCATAAGAGTGTCTATACAGGTGAATGCAAGTTTCGTTTCTCCCCAAAGATCATCACCGCTCACCAAAATTTTCATTATTGTTTGAAACATCCACCATATTCGTACACCTCCGAAGGTTACAATAGATCGACGTTCTGGAAATATGACAAAAACAAAATGAATTTTAATTTGTTATATACTTGATGCATATTATTAAAAATAAAAATACACAAAGTTAAAACTAATGTTCTATTCTTCTCTCCGTGTGCATCAAACTTTATATGAACCCGGGGAAGAGCCTCTTTAAGTTTTTTAAATAATAAAAAAAACAGAAGTTAAATACACTTAATTAAAAAATGACAGAATAAAAAAAATTAATAATATAAAAATAGTGGGAAGTTAATGTAAATTAGAAGAAAAATTTAAAAACTTAAAAAATAGTTTAAGGATAAAATTATGCAATGAAATATAAACATCAAATAAAAGTATTTCTTTTATGATTAGTATAAATATTATCTGGTCAGGTCACTGATTTTTTTTTTTAGACATACTGATTAATTGTAAAGCCTGTAGTAATATCTCTTACAGCAAGTAGTCAATTTATAAATCTTCCAAGCATATCCCCAGTTTCAGTGGAATATTTACTTCAGCCAATCTTGTGCACAAAAATTCATCCCAAGGATCTTATGCTATGTCCTAGCGCCCGTGTGGACCAGGAGGCACGAAGCACCAATGAATTTTCTTGTCAATTTTTTTTCTTAATATTCTCTGTGTTTGGTGCTAACAAGAGGAATAGTTAAACATTAATGACGCAAAAGATGAAAGTTGTTTTTACAGATCAAAGGAACCATAATCTTTCATAGATTGCCTATGCAGGGAATCAACGTGGATGTCCTTTGGTTCTTACGGAATTTGTGAAATATTATTAAAATGTATATTTGGATCTAATTCAATTTCAAAAATTAGTTCATAAAATAAAGATTATTTTCTATTTATATATTCTATCTTGATTCTATCTCTAATAGATTGGATATGGGACTTGAGTTTCTCTCAATAAATATAAGTAACCATAGTATCACTCCTTATTATAATAATAAAATAAGAAAAGGAAAAGGAAAGCGTGTACATGCATTCTACATTGTTTTATTGGCAGTGTGTGAAAAGCAAAGACACCATGACAATATTATAGGCATCAAAATGGACCACATGTTGGAAATTCTCCCCAACATTTTGCGACCCTCTCGCCCAATCTTCCCGTTTCTATTTCATCACTTGTACAAAACAGTGATGGGAAACAATGATAATGAATAATCTCCATCACATAAAAAAATGATGGGATCTGCTTGATAATTAAGGGTGCGTTTGATTTTTATTATCAAAATTATTTTTAACTTTTAAAATGTAACTAAATGGGTTATTAAGAATTTAAGATAGTGCCAAAGAACAATGTAGAATTGAGAGAGAGGTTTGGGCAAGATGAAAACAGAAGAAAAAGATAAAACATCTCTTAATAGTTTCTACTTTTTAGTTTTATAAACAATTTTCAAAACTTAAAAACGAGAAAATGATTGATGAGTTATGTGAAATTATTTTAAAAATAGTTTAAAAATTCAATAAGTAAAAATATAATCAAATAGACCCTGAAGCATAAAAAAGAAGAGAACAATATTTTTTGGTTAATAAAAAAGAACAATATTTTGGGACAATTAGACTAGTTGCTTGTTTTATAAACTTATCTAGAAAATGATTTTGTTTTTGCGGTCACGTGCATCCTCCGACCTAAAAAATAATGAAATATTTTATTTGAGAAAATTAGAATATAAATAAAAAAGAAACTCATAATTATTATTGAGTTTAATGTTTATATAATAATGTAAAATAATTTTACATTATATCCAATATTATAAATTATAATTTGAATTATTTTAAGATAATTATTTTAAAAGTCTATAAACTTTTAATACATATTGAATTAGGATTAAATGAGCGTAACCATTTTTCTCATTATTATTTGATTTAAGAGTATCTATAAGGTATGATTGTTTAAACAACTTGCTTATTTTAAATTTGTGAGTCAATGTTACATAAATTGAAAATTTTTATAAAAAATTCAATTTAATGCTAAGAATACTAAAATATATGCTTATATAAACATCGATCCATGTAAGAAACGTTACGTCAAATATTTTAACGATAATTTTTGTTAAGCAATGAAGTAGATGATATAACGATAAAAAATTCTACGTCAATAAAGTAAATGCTTATTTTTAAGCAACTCGCATATGTAATTGCTTAATAGATGCTCTAAAAAAAACTTAACTAATTTTACTATGATATTGTGGTACATTATTAAATATTTAATAAGGAAAAAATCCCCAAATAATTTTTCAAAGCATAGCAAAGACAAGGTTTTGAAACCTTTTTCAAATAAGAATAATATTCAATCGAAGATAATTTAGGGTTTCTACCCCTCGCATGGTTATTTTTTAATATTTTTTTTGGGCCTTTGGCCCCGTTGAAGGAAAAAAAAAAGATTGAACACAAAAAAAAGAATTGATCCTTTCAAAAATTTCTCATTAATTATTAATATACATTACAAACACAATATTAAAAATATAAAATAAAAAAATTCAACATCATTTTAACACAAATTAGCCACGACATATGTCAATCTAAGGTTCTGATTAATGAATATTAGAAATTCAATGGATGCATAATTATTACATGATCATAACGTTCAGAAAAATTACAAGGAGTTTAAAAAGTTTGTATTACCTGGAAAGAGCTTGAATGCATCCCTAATCCCTTTGTACCATGATCAGATTCGCAGAACAAAATAAGAAAAGACTCCTTTCTATTTGGTAGTTAGAGTTTCTTTCAACTTTTACTAATAAAATTGTGTACGAGAGAATAGTCATTTATACACCAAATGAGAGTTTAATCTATCATAAGCTCAAATAATTAACATCCATGAATATAATTTAAAATAACAATATATTTATTTTTTATAATCAATATTATTTAATAATTAAATAATTCAAATTTTAAATTAAAATCTAACAATTAGTCAAATACTCCATAACAAACATGCAATCAAGCGTCTCTTTCTCCCTCAACCAGATTTGTTACTTGATCCAAAAGGACCAAACACACTCTATAAATTCCTAGGGACAGAACATTATTCCTTATGCAAAATAACGCAACCAAGTTGCATGAGCCCAACTGCTTCTGGTATCTATCATCATAATATCGGCAACATCAACTTTGCTGTCCAATAATAAATTACTTTTTGAAGAAAAGTCATATCATCTTTCGGTTAAAGAAGTATAGAGTGGAAGAATCAAAGCAAAATATATACTGATATATACTCGTCTAACATCCAAGGAATATCCCCGTACATATATGCCCCAATACGATAAATATATTAATGCCACGATCCTGCAATTGGTTCACTTCAGTGAAAAAAAAGAATAATGACTAAAAATGGTACATAATTACCATTAAATATGTTACTTAATAAATACCAACTCATCAAATCTATAGGATTGCCACAATGATGAGGTCCTACTATATTCATATTCACATGTAAAATTTTCTTGAACCAGTGAGAGTTATACATTACGAATGAGATTAATTTTTGATTCATTGAATTAGGTGACACTCATGTGTTTCTCACCCATGAAAAAAAAATAAAAATTACCCACTCATTGCTGCTTTCCATTTGAAATTGTATATTGCCAATTTTTGTATGTTTGGAGGTTCAAATGGGATTTATTAAAATTGGCATTGTACAAGCTAAAAAAGAAAACGAATATAGGAGAATAATGACTAATCAGATTCAGATACATAGGAAAAATTTGTGTACAACTTGCTCTGTTTCATGTAGCAGATTTCTATTCCTTACACACAAGTAAAGAGATTATTTGAAAAAGCTAGATTACAAAATTGGACTAATTGTCAGAATGACATTAAAGAATGCATAGTGTGTAATCACAGTGTTTTTATTCCTCAAACCAGACATCAATAAACTTGCTTTTAATTTGTATTGACCTCAAAGAATAATAGTCCTCATATGATATCATCCTTCTGCCAGAATCTTCAAAATGATTTAAGCCCTAAACTGATAAAACAGGCATAATAGGTACATGCAAACAAATACTTTTGAACTTCAGTGCAGATTAAAAGTATCTATAGCTATGCTGATCAAGTTTTCAAATGCTATCAAAGATTTTTCTAATATAGTTTTCATTCTTTTGGTTATTGCAGGAATCCTTATTTGATTTTTTGATGAACTATAAAGCAACATAAACTCCAGCTGATCCATGTTGCAATTTATCTCTATCAAACAAGTGTCAATCCAAGAAAGGCAGATCAATCATGTATTCCCAAGATGCACTGTGAGATCTACATAGGATGGTTCTTCAACATGAAATACACAATATAAAGATTGAAAACGAAAGATGAGTTACAAAAGGAAAATATACTTGATACTTTTATCAATTTAAAATATTAAATACAGGGTATGCCATGAAAGAAGAGTTATGGTTCAGAATTAGTATACTCTGGAATTCCATGCCAAACAATTAGTAAGTAGTCCCATCAAAAGTGGCATCAATTGGAACTATTCTTCAGATCATCCAATAGGGCAATATACATTTTAGAAATAGGAACAACCAAATCCATAAAAAAATCCCAACAGATAGGGTTTAGTGGCATGGATAATTGACACAATCAATCTCTCAACAATCAAAATATTTTCTTAGGTTTTGATCTATCTTTTAACCAGACTACCTTTCATTTGATTCACATTTCTTATTAGAATCTCCATCGACATTCTTGTTACATAATCACATGACCAAATCACTGCAGAATTTTTTTTGTCATCCTCTCTTCAATAGTTGCTACTCAAATTTTCACCAAGATATATTCATTCCTACGATTATCCTTTCTTGTATGTCCATGCATCTAAATTAGTATTATTATCTTCTCTATCCCTATACTAATTTATTTGCTTCTATTGAGTATTATTAATTGTCTTTGAAGTTGTTTGGTAGAATTTTCCTTAAGGTTTGATAAGTACTTTCTGATCACAAATTATGCTAGAACAGTTTACTCAACTTCATCTACCTACTTGAATTCTATGTGTAATATCTGCATCAGCCTCTCCATCTCTTGCAAGATACCTAAACAATGCAACCTCTGATCCTCATTTTTCACCTAGAAAACAATGCCAAACCATTTTTCATGAAACTTGTACCCAGACTCTGTTTTACTCTTAATTAAGAAAAAGCCTTCGATTCCAACGCATCTATCCAAAAATGCAAGTTTTTAAAGGTTTATTTTTTCACCTTTTTATTCTTCAACTAGGAGTATGTCATTGATAACAAGCACGCATCAAGGTACTTAATCTTGGATGTTTTCAATAAAGTATGCCCAAAACCAATACTAAGGAATAAGGATAAAATGGCATGAACTCAGTTGGACTTTGGTGCAAAACAGCTATTGTTCATGTGTTTTGCTATTCATGTATCATCACTTTTCCGCAGATGGTATAATTTGGCATGTGTGTTGTCCACACTTTAGCATTTTAAAGATGAAATAAATCCATATATGGGCATTCATGTAATATCTCAAGACTTGAGGAGAGTTGGCTCTTAACATGCGTCACTGTCACTGTGAAATCCTTCAAAAGATGAACTATCACCATTTCTACCAAAGAACTAGCCATAGAGCTGCAAGGCTTGCTATTTATTTTGTTAGTAGTTACTTTTAAATGAGACATAGACAGCAGTATCCATAATTCCACTCTTAGAAAACCATAACCAAATTAAAAGCATGTCTGGTAATTGCATGTTGAATTTTGACACTGTAAGCCACTGACTAGAATCTATAAAGAGAAGTCCAACTTGCCAATGACAAAATAAAGGAGTATCTTTGGTTCAAAGAATAAGAGTAAAAGACATGTCCTTTGATCATGATTCCCCTCTTCCACTTGTTGTCCACTATTCCGATTCATAAAGTGGTTCCAAGGGGACGAGGAACAAATACTTTATCTCCGTCCTTTTGAAAAATATACTCATCCAACAGGCCTAATTGTAACCTCTCCAATACTTTTCCTCCCTACTTATAAGGGACTATCTTGGTTATTGGTTTCCCATACCATTGCTTGACTGAAGCAATCATTTCTTCTCTCTTCTTTCCAGTTTGTGACACTCACTAAGCCACTTCCACTTTTCTAACGTCTTTATTCCACTCTCCTACTTAGCCTGTTAATAATACCATTGCTTAAGACTCCTCTTAAGTTGAAACTTCACCTTCATACATTTCAAATGGCATCATCCTGGACCCCAAGGCAAAACAAACTGTTTGAAAGAGCCCTGGCTAAATATGATAGAGAAACCCCAGATAGGTGGCAGAATGTTGCCAACGAGGTGGGAAAATCGGTAGAGGAGGTTAAAAGGCACTATGAGATCCTCAAAGAAGATATCAGACGCATTGAGCGTGGTCAAGTGGCATTCCCCTACAGAACAAACAATTCTAACAGTAATTAAGGCATCGTGTTGAACAGCACAGGTATTGCACCACCTTTTTCTTGATATCTGACTAAATAGTCTGCTTGCAGATATTCCAAAATCATTTTGGTTTCAACAGTTCATTTTTTGATAAAAGCATATTCCATAATCCCCATTGTTCTGGTAGCTACATAGTCTCACTTCACTTAGAAGTCGAGGCCAGTGATAGTTTATAAACATCCTCTTCCCTCAATCTACCGAGATGCTTTTTAGTAAGGAAAAAAACACGACGGGCCATCATCATTAACCATTTTATAATCTATTCAGTCTTTAATCTATCTAACTGAAGCTTATTCAGTCTGTGCTTTCCTCATTAACCTTTCAGTAGTTGTTCACCTCATTATATTTTGGTCTAGACCATCTATTTTCTATCATAACTGAAGCTGTCTTCAACACTCTTCCTCCATAGTCTAATCAAATTCTTAACATTAAACCTTTGTGAGATATATGCAACAACACAATTTCACTGACCTAATTTCCCTTTTTCTATCATTGGCAGGTCATTGATCCTGAATCCAACAAACTTGAAGACTCATGACGATTATAATCATATCCACAATAACTAATCAAAAGAAAGTACCATCAGCAGTGAACAGTAAAAAAAGTCTATCTGTATGCAACCATGTGATTGCTATAGTTAAAAAAATGTATTAAGTAGATGTATTTACAAATTAACCATGTTTATTAACCAGTACTAATTATTAATAAAGAATTAGTTATTTGTCTATCTGGTAATACAATCAAATACTCCACTTGTTGCACGGTTACCAAAAGTCCAAAACAAAAGAAAACTAGTTTTAACTCCAGAGTGAGTTGAAGGTGTATTTGGATAAAAAGTTAGAATTTTTTTTAAGGCTTTTCGACAGGAAAATAAAACTTTATATTTCCAACAAGAAGCTTAACTTGTATCCAAACATAACCTAGTAAATCTAATGGATAATGGTTGTGCTTATGGTATGATTGTCTATGCTTCTACGATAATTCTATTTATTTTAAATGTAAGTTATATATTGGTCCTTTTTTTTAACAACATATGAGAGGTATTTTTACTTAATAAAAACTAATAACAAATATATCTCACGGATAAAAAATAATAATAATTTTTTTAATAGGTCTAAAATTAAATTTTAGTTTTATTTTTGGGTGGGCTTGTCTGGACACAGGATTCTCGTAATGGCACCCATGCAAATTGCAAAACAGCACAAGAATTGATGCCAACAAATGAAGTGAGGATTACGTTGAATGCTAATCCTGGATTATCATAATTAATTTTCCTTAAAATAAATAAATAAAAATGGTGCGGGAATTGAGTGGTTTACCTGCATGATTCTGGATTCTGAGGAAGTGTAGGACAAAACTATATGATATGTTGATTCGCTAAATCAAATGGTAATATTGTTTTGAGAGCGAAGGGAATTTGGAAGCGATGGCGGGGAAAAGTGGAGCACCGTATCGAAGAAATGTGAGTCAATGGCAACAGGTAAAGTTCGTCCTAGAGGGGAACAAATGGTGAAAAAGTTTTAAAAAGCAAGGAGTTGAAATTGAAATTGAAGATTTTCTAATTGATACACTTTGTATCAAGCGTCCATGCTATGCAAAGGTTTTAATAAAGGTGGCACGTACGTACTTGCTAAGTAGGCGTAACTTTAGCAACAGAACAGTTGGATATTCCATTCAAGTATTCAACAAATTTCTGTATGAAAAAAAGAAGAGTAAGGTGAAGCATATAATTTAGTCCGTGTACTATCGTCGTTAAATCTCAATTTGATTCTTATATGTCAAAATTTATTATATTGATCTCATGCACAGAGAACAAGTTAAGAATACGTTAGACTTAATTGATGAATGCATGACAACATGGACTAAATCGATAAAATTTGTATAGGGATTAATTGAGAATTCACAACACATATAACAATTAAATAATATATTTAATCAAAGAAAAAATAATAACACACATCTGTAGGCAAAGCGATTACAGTATTACACCCGTTTGATATTTCATATTTTCTTTCAATTACAAATTGCTATATAAATAAGTTAAGAGATCAATACATTCATAATGTAAAAGATTTGTACATATATTAAGTTTATTAATTTTTATAATAATTAATAATTTCAAAGTTATATTAAAAATAATTTTTTATTAATTGAAAGTATAAATTTTTAAACATTAACCGTGCATAGAAAGTATGTATTAATTATGAATTATGAATAATTAATTATGTAAAAGTTAATCTCATGAGTTATACAAGTTAAACTCTAAAAATAATAGAAAGTATGGGACTCACATCACTTTGGGTTGGAATCTTACAAAAGTAACAATACTAAAAAAATTGTATTTTATGATGACAAAATGATCACGATTCCCAAAAATCATCTTAAATCGTCTTTTGTGATGACAATTTTGTAATATGGAGGACTTAAACAGCGACGATTTTACAAAATTCGTCTTAAAAAGTTGCGTTCAACGACTATTAGTTATATAACTGTCGTGAAATGCAGCATTGTACGACGTTTTTTTGTAAGATCATCGTGATTTGCACATTGATTTTATCAATTAAAAATGCATTCACTAAGTCATGCAATAGCTAACCCTCATGTTCTCACTCAACTCGTGCACTCTTTCCCTCACTCAGGTCGTGCCCTCACTCCGTCCCTCACTCATCGATCATTGAAGGTGTCTCCCGGGCGTTGTGCCGCTGTCGTGTGCCGCCATCGTCATAGAGGTAAGAATCCTACTCTATTTTGTTACTATTAATTTCACATCGGGAGTCTTCTATCTCATCTGACTCTATTTCATCAATCCAAACCCAGGGTCAATAATCCAAAAACGCTTCTGCCTCAGTGTCAATAATTTGTTGTTGTTGTTCCTTGTTTTTGAGTAGTAGTAGTTGAAATCGAATGTATTGAGAGGGCTCTATGGTGCAAAAGGGATCTAGCTGCCAATAGGGTGCCTGCAACTACTTATGGCATGTGATTAAGTGGTCATTAATGAGGCCAGATGCTTGCATGAATGAATGAACCACTATTGGACCAACGAATATAAAGCCTTTTTTAACCATGTCTTTGCTTATGCTCTCTGATTTAGATGCCTTACCTGGAATCTATTGGCCAAACTTATATTGAGTGGAGATTGGTTTATGATTCACAAACCCCCAAATGTACTTGTCAAATGAGCCAAAGTCTTTCTTAATGTGTAACACAAAAATTTGCTAAGCAAATATTAGAAAATAGTTAAGTAAACATGATCAATGCAAGATTAATGGTATAAGCCAAATTAACAGAAATTATACTACCCTAATGAAAAAATAAGATGAGAAGGGAAGCTATATATAGGGGTGTTCAAGAGTACGCATCACCCACGAATCAGATTGACCCAAACCAATTTGAATAGTTTGGATTGAGTCATTTATATATTTGAGTCAAAATTGAACTAAACCGATCAAAATTGTTCATGTATGGGTTGGTCACAGATTTAGATTTATAGATCCGATCAAAATCAAATTGAATCGATCAAAATCGATAATATTTTTTTAAAGTTATTTGGTTTGACTTTAAATACTGCTAATATTGGGACTTTAAGTGTTGGAACTGTAAGTATTGAGACTACTAGTGTTGAAATTTCTTAAAATATTATTTTCATATACATTGTTATTTGTTTTACCTTTTTTTCATATTTATTTTTTCTATCATGTTTATAATATTAATGAATCATATTTTATTCATTTGTTTCAGTAGATCTAGTTGCAACAAATCTGGTTGTAGCAAAGCTTATTACAAGAAATTAGTTTGTAGGAAATAGTTGTGATTCAGATTATTGTAGTAAATTTCAGTGAAGAATATTTTGTTTTAATTTGTATCAGTCCATTTTAGAATATTATGTTGATGATATTACATGAATCAATTTTACTACTTTCAAACATTTAATAATATTGTGTTAATTAATTGGATATTTGGATGAACCATGATATAAAATAGTAGTTTTAAGAAGAAAAAAAAATCAAATTTAAATGGATAATCCGTTGGCCTAAACCGAATCAAACCGTTTATGAATGAGTTGGGCTTCAAAAAAAAATGTGAAAATCAAATTGAACCAAACTGATCAAATTTGATTGGGTTGAGTCCTAAATTTGGCTAAAATCAATCCGAACCGTTCCACGAACACCCCTAGCTATATAGGTCTTTGGCATCCTTGGTGTTTGATAAATTAGACTTTATATTCAATAGCCGATATGCTTTTGTGCCTTCTTGTTTGTGGTTACTTCTGCATCAATCTTTATATTGTAATACAGACCTTGAGCAGAATTTTAATATTTTTGTTTCATAATAATATACTTGTGTATTTTGGGAAACTTTATCACCCAAAGTTCATTATGCAATTATGAGAAGTAATAATTTTAGCCTTTGCTTCTGTTCGTTTTGGATAACAAAGGAAATACATTTTTTGTTGAGGATATCGTAGTTTATTTTTTTCTGCAAATAAATGGTGAAGAAATTCTTTATAATATTAGAACAAATCTATTTCTTTTTTAATTACTCTTCGGATCCCTACTCCCCAATGTCAGAACTTTGTGGAACCTTAAGTTGTAAAGATAATTAGTATGGCGAAAGAGAACTAGACAAGTGGACAAACTTGTAGTGTGTTACTATTAATTTGCTTACAATGCATTTGGAAACATTATTCTTTCATCTCTAAGTAAAACAGAGAATTACCTCACTAAGCAAGAGAAGTACCCCATGCCTAGTTTTCAAATGGTTGCAAATTGCAATTTGTAATCTCATTTGTGATTTGTCTATTTCTGATTTATTTTTGGTTTTGCCTTCTGCTTTTAATAATATTCATGTTTCTCGTTTTGCAGTGCTAGAGACACTATTGTGCTCACTTTGAGATTATTCATCCTTAGGAGGGTATGTATAAATTTTCTTCTTACTTACTACTGATTAATATAAATATCATAGTTTATATGCTAGAAAATTTCCATTTGGCCTTCTGTTTGCTTGGTGTATAATGTTATAACAACAACAACAACAGCAACAAAGCCTTGTCCAAAAAAAATTTGTTTTTGGTGTGTGATGTTATAAACATGAAAAAAATTGTTTTTCTTGCTCAATTGTGGCATGTGCCCATGTACTCTTACCTACGCATGATAAACCAAAAGAAAAAGAAAAAAAAAAAAAAGAGATAGAAAGGTAGAACATTCGTTTTCCAACACCAGAAATTTTATTTAGTTTAGCCACTCGTTGCTAACGATGAACTCTACTGTTATTATGTAGAAACTAGAAATAACTAGTATTGATTGTATTTGTTCCGTGGTTGGGTAGTATGGGATTGTTTAATTAGATTCCTTTAGTTCTCTTAATTTGAAGTCAATTAAGCTTTACAAGGTTATGATTCTAACCTGTCCTTCAGTCTCTGTCTTATTGCTTCAATTCTTAGAATTATATTAGAAAGCCAGAAAGAATATTACTTAACTCCATTTGTTGTTCATGCATTCTGCTTATGTCTGTTTTTGTTTTCCCGTCCTTTTTCATTTGTTTTTAGAGTAGAATATTTTGAGCCAACATTGAAGAGCATATAATGAAGGTTTCTTCTGATTTTTCTGCTTCTTGGAGCTAATTCTCTGACTGGTGATATGCCTGTAACTCTTGGAAGTTGGAACTCTCTCAGGATTTAGTGACATTAGACCTTTCATCTAACTTGTTAGAGGGATCAATAAAGGAATTAAATTTTATAAAACTTTTGAAATTAAAGGAACTGCGTTTGTCTTCAACAAACTTGTTCCTCGGTGTCAACTCTGGATGGGTTCCCCCTTTTCAGCTTGAATTTGATTTTGTGATGTTTTGAGTGAATTGTCTGAATGTTGATATGCGTCTAGCATAAGTGTTTTCCAAGCATAATTAGGTCATGAAATGCATCAGAATGAATGTTAAAAGCTTCCAATATGCATATATGTTGACAAAAGTGCCTTGATAATATTTTGATCAGTTTTTAAGCAGTCAACAGGTGAAAAGGTTCAAAGAAAAGCCAGAGGAAGCAGAAGCAAGGATCCCGCGCGGATGATGCTATGGAAAACAAACTTGGCGCGGTCCGCGCCATTACCAACGCGATCAGCGCCATAACCCCCCTGGAAAACAAAGTTCCTCTGGAATCCCGCGCTAACCGCGTGGAGTATGGCGCCGTTAGCGCCACCTTCAAAGTGGGAAGTCCAGCTGCATCTCGCGCCATCCGCGCCACATTCCAGCGCCGTCCGCGCCAATTGCCACGCCGTCCGCGCCACACTTAAATGTTGCAGATTTCAGCTGCTATCAAGGGCAAACTTGTGATTTCACTTCCCCAAGTATAAATGCAAAAACCCACTTCAGTTCAGGGGACTTTTGGGCACGAAAATTTCACCATAGAAGAGAAAGAAAGAGAGCTTGGAAGCTTAGCTAGGGTTTGGGGATTGTGAGAGAGAGTGAGGTTCATCCCTCCTTCTTCTTCTTCCCCTTTCTTGTATATCAGCTGAGCTTGCTTCTTTTTGCTGTACCAAGGCCAGCCATGATTAGGTTTGGCTAGTTTCATTTTGTAGCTAGGGCCAAACACTTAATGTAAATCCCATTTGAGTTGTATTGAATGCTTTTATTCATATATCTAAAGCTATTTTACTGCATCTTGCTTGAATGTTCATATCTCTTTCTTAGACTTGATCAATCTATTAAAGGCTTTAGAGCTAGGGTTCACAATAGGAATATTGGGGCTTTAGTCTTGGAACTAGATGTGGTAGCTTGCTTTACATTACCTAGGAATGGGAATGTAGATGGGTAGCTTAATCAGTATGTGGCTTAATGCTTAACCTTAGGAAGGTGACTAAGGGATTAGGACTGTCAAGTGGGTTAAAGGGTTGTGTAACTGAGGAATCGGTAAGCAACTGAACTTAGATGCACATATTTGCTAGATGGCTTAACTATTTGCATATAGGTATGCAATACGAATTACTTGGAGGGGGTTGCATTAAGTGTGGGTGCCCTGGCTACGCTTCGTTTATTATTCTGTGATAATTAATCTTTGCTCATAACTTAGTTTATGTTTTCAATACTTGTTTTACTTCAATCATTCAAACAAACACTTGATACTTTCATCAATTTTTATTATTCCAACTTTTAGATTTAAGTTATAATCGAATCGGTGCACTAATCCTCGTGGGAACGATATCTTACTTAACTCTTTATTACTTGTACGACCGGTATACTTGCCGATTAC
>PYAF01001225.1:155670-173347 GCA_007407185.1 Glycine tomentella | reverse complement strand
ATCTTTGCTCATAACTTAGTTTATGTTTTCAATACTTGTTTTACTTCAATCATTCAAACAAACACTTGATACTTTCATCAATTTTTATTATTCCAACTTTTAGATTTAAGTTATAATCGAATCGGTGCACTAATCCTCGTGGGAACGATATCTTACTTAACTCTTTATTACTTGTACGACCGGTATACTTGCCGATTACACAACAAATGTCTTGTTTTTTATCAGTTTTATCTGATGTTTTGAAGATACTACAAATTTAGGGATTTTTTGTGGATGAATTTTGAGGGAAAGTTGTACATTTGAACAAAAAAATATTTGATGATACTGCATGCCAAGAGGAGCCGCATGAATACCTGTCAAAGAGTTGAATGACTTTTTTTTACAGCAATAGAATTGAATGAGTTTTTTTATTTTATTTTTTTTTTTATTTATTATTTTTTTTTTTTACAGCAATAGAGTTGAATGACGTAGAGCCACTACAATGACACCCAATTCTTGATGTAGTGTTAGCTTTCCTGAGAGTAAACAAAACCTAGAAAACCTGTTTTAATTTCCATTCCAATTCTTGAATTTTCTCCACCTTTTCTTTTAATCCATTGCAGCTATTGTACTGGTCCTTTTTTCTAGTATAAGCATAGTTCTATGGCCTGATTATATGTAAATCATGACTCCTTCCAATATAAGCTATTGAGTGTTGGCATTAAATAAGCGCTATGTGTTGTGTTATTCATTACTCTCATCGGATACCTTACCATTTCCTTATTTTCTCAAGTTGTGTTTGGAAGTCTCAGCTCTAAGGTTGTTCATATATTTCAATCATTTCCCCCTTCCATGTTTTGCATTTTGCTCAGTTCCATCGTATTTAACTATTACAATCTATGACCATGATATTATAGATTTATGATAGAAGACTTAAATACCAATTTATTAGGATCATGTAAAGATAGTCATTGCTTGCTTTATCGGGTGTATGATTAGTTCTTTCTTTTCTTTTATCTCCATATATTTTTTTTGACGCAGCATACAATTTGTACTACAATTTCCATTTATTATGGATTTATGTTTGGTGTAGGTGAAATTTGGACTTAAGACTCCTTACATGCCCGGTTCCTGACCAGTTACCTACAGTTTTCGAACCCTGGGTGAGAATTATATTTTGATTGGGTCCTGCCTTCTATTATACACAAAACTCTTAAAGCTGTAGTTGCACAGTATAACGCCAGCCAGCTTATTACTCAGAGAGAGGTAAATATTTACCAGATTCATCCCTATCTTTTGTACAGCTAGTTACTGGGCTAATTGTATGCATGGTCTGTAATTCTCACTTGGAGTCTGTATCATATTGTTGGGAATCTAGTAAACTCACTTTTGGACGAGTATTTAAAGTGAAATTACAACCGCATAAGTGGGACTGATTGTTTGTAGAACATACTGATAAAATTTTCACATTCATAACACACGTCCTAACTTGCCAAATATGAGTCGTATAATTAACAACTACAACAACCTTTAATAGCAATACTATAGAGGTTGGTTAGTTATTAGAAATAGAAATTAAGGAATACATACCCTCGGCCTCAAGTACCTGCCACAGGCTTGTTGACCCTGAGAAATTGATTTGAATGTGCAACAAAACCTGTGGCTGTGGGTAGGGTGCGAGTAAAATAGAGGGACAAAAAATCACATAACGATAATTTTTGATTGATTAAAGAGGAAATGGAAAAGAAAAAGATATAAAATTTGACTTTTAGATATAAAAACTCCTTTTTTTTTCTTTTTACATTTAAATTTCAAAGTTTTCTTTTTTCAATCATTTTTTCTCCACCATTCCGAACAGACCTGAAGGGTAGTTTTAACTTCTATAACCTGATTAAAGATGGATCTGAATTTACTCACTTTAGCTATACAACCTTCATTTTTGTAGGGCAATAAAGAAAAGGGCTCATTGTGTTTGTACACATAGTGACTAGGTAACAACTCTTTCATTTCATGTGTATCATCTATTAATTTTTTTTTCCTCTTGCTAGTTATTGGTTGAAAAGGGCTAGACCAAAAGCATTATGCTCAAAGCTCTTTGTATTGAAATCAATCTCCTTTGACCAAGAGTGTCTTTATCCATAAACATAATGTTTCTCGATCATTTAACGTATCATCATTTGGATTTTACATTTGGTTTTTCGTCTGTTTAATCTTCATTTGGTTTTCTTGTGTTGTTTTATATTTTTCTTATTTTCCCCTCTCTGCATGTTTTTATATAGTATCTATCACCTTGCTACTTTTCTTCCCATTGGAAGGGATTATTTATTTAATAAGTGAATTTTGCATCTCTACTGCATTTCTTTTGTAATAGTTTCAGTGGTAGGAAGAGTATCAGACTTACCCACCTGTTTCTGTGTGCTTTCTGAATCATATGAAAATTGAATTGCTTTGGTTTCTGTAGGTTGACAGTTCTAGTTCTTTCCTCAATCAGCTCATTCAGATACAACAGAAACAACTCATTGCTGCCAGTGCATTTGACAAGCAATTGAAATGCTTCAGAGAATGTGTATCTACTATGGGAAAATTGTTTTCATTTTCCTCCTCCACTGATCACAATACAAACTATATGTGCTCTATTATTCCAAAATAGTTTGCTACTTATAAGTGCATGAGGCAACAAAAAGTAAGCATCATTATTAAAATTTTATCTGGATATCTGTTTTTGCTAGTATTTAAGGTTTCTGTATGAATACTTTTCTTTTCTTGGTCATGCAACAATTATTTGATAGTCTATGTGAAACATCACAGATTTGAATTGCTTTTACTAAGGATATTAGAAAATAGCCATTTAAATACTTGTCATAGAGTAAGACCTTTACCCAGGACGATGATTGTTTCCATTGAAGCTATATATCAAAGGTGCATATATTTGGTTTTGGTTGTAAATTTCTTTATATTTGAAGTAGTACCTACTCCCTTTTGATTCATGAAACATGATTATAGGAATCATTGTATGATTACCTAATTGGGAGGACCAAAGCTGTCACTGCAGTGATTTCTTCCTCGCATATTTGCATTGTTACTCAAGAAATGGTGCAGTTGGTATCTGAAAATTTCAAGACCATTAGGGATTTTAAGGATCATTTTCTTGAACTACAGAAGCATGATTTGGATATAAGCACAGTTAGAAAAGTCCTGATTCAAAATTTTGAAGAAATAACTGACAAGGTACTTAATCTTTTGACTTTCCTTGTGAAGCCTAGTGTTTTGAAAGAAAAGCTTTGGATTTAAAATCATTGAAGAGGAGACTATAAAAGACATTATTTAGGCAGGTTCTAAAACAATATATATTAATTGTCTTAATTAACCAGTATTAATAGTCATTCAAAAGATTAGAGACTAAAAGTGATAGTTATATAAGAAGCAAAAGATCCAAGTGTCTTTAAACTTGGTGAGAAAGCGTCTTCCTTGAGAATCCATGAGTTGGAGAAAGGATATAAATCTTAAAATGGAAGACATGCAAGATAATAGTATTAAAAAATATATAGTTCAATAAGAAGAAAAGTATATTAGTTCACAACAAGCAGAAAAGCCTTATGAGTCTTTAGACGATTAAGATAACTATGAAGATGAAGACAAATAAATTAATTGACTATGAAGTTTTATTTATCACCAAATGCATCAAGAAAATGTGGAAGAGAAATGGAAGAGTGAAAAATTTACAAGAAAAATCATAAAAGCACTTAAAAGAAAATGCTTCCTAAAATTTTGAAATAATTATAAATGTAAGAAATGTTGTCACATCAATTGGTAGACTACCAAAATCTAAAGAAAGAAGATAAAGAGTGTCTAAAGAAGTAGAAAGGACTTCTATCAAAATGAGAGGACTTGGACGACAACCCTTCACATGAAGTGGTGAGGCCATGATGTAGATCGCAAAAGACCTTTAGGGAGAGACAAAAGACCCAAGTGGAATGATCCTTCAAATGGGGGAAAAATTAAAAGACATATATAAGAAGGCAAGAGCTAAATGAGAGGAGTCTATAATTGAGCTAAGAGAACCTATTAAAGAAGGTAAAGAGACCTAGGAACATCTAGAAGTGATCAACACATACAAGTTCAAGCAAAATATGGGAGAAGATCCCAAGTTGGTCTAGATGTCTAATTAATCCAAGTGGAATAAAATCCTAATGTTGAAGTACATCCTCTGAGCCTTAATTATATTTCAATTTATTTTTAATTTAGGTAATCAGAACTTTTTTAGGGCTAGACATTAGAATGAACGACTAAAACTAACTATTTTTTTTTCGAGTTATTGAAGTCACTTGATTAACAACAAAGTGTATGAGTGACACAAATATGTTTTAGTGAGTAAAGAGCTACTATTGTGGTCAGATTTGGGTTCAACTTAGGTTAAGGTCCTCAGATCCTTTTGAATACACTGCATTAATTATTCTTCCTGCATCTCTAGATCTCTCCTGGTACTCTCAAACTGTATACACCTAATGTGAACGTGAAATAATTAATCATTTTTGTATGATGCAAACATTGAACTTTTATAATGCTTGGAAAAGCTTATGCTGGATGTTAGCACCACCCAATCAGCTGCCGTACTTAGATAAAACATATATATAGGTCATCATGAACTAGGTAAAATTTAGGTGGAACCAAGTAAATGAGTCTTATTACTTGGTAGGTCCTATTTTTTATTTACAAAAAATATTAACAATATATTATATAACATACTATTTTGAACATTTTTATATTATTGTTAAAATTAATTTATCAAAATAAAAAAAGTATAAATTTCACTTTTCATTTAATGGAGTTAATTTTATAGTTTTTAATAAATTTTATAGTTAATTTTATCTAATAAAAAATATGAAAAATAGTGTATTAAAGACTTTTTTTTGTCTTGGATCAGAAACTACGAGTATCCCTCAACTCATTGCATCATAGATTAATCCCGTTTGTGCTCCATGACTTTTGCTGGCTCAATTTTTTTTTTTTACACACGATAGGTATCAAACACGAGTTTTCGTATTAAATAAATTTTCACTCATGTGAATGCTTACATGTTGTGCCAAATTTTGGATTAAGTTATTAAAAAATTAATTGCTAACATTCCGCTCGTACAAGTTACATTGCACTACCTTTCCGTGGCTGTTGCCTGTTGCTCGATCAGAACAATTTTTGTATTGTAATTTGGCAACTAGTAACAATGGAAAGTCCAAGTTGCAGTAACGGAAGGGGTATCTTGGTTTAAAACAATTAAAGGCAATTCCACTGTATTTATTCTCTTTTTCCACTTGCTTATGTTGTCTCCCTTCGTTCCTTGGTTCCAAAGAAAAAGGGTCACAAGATCTTTTGGAAGATATTTTCTGCCAAAAGATTCAATCTAACGAAGTAACCAACAACACATCTATTTAAAGAGCAACCTTGGTGATTTCTTTCTCACACACCACCCTTGATCACCCTTCTTCACTCATATTTTCACTCTTCTTTCTCTTTTGTGGGGTTAAAAAACCTTTCGTAGTCTAGCAATTTACTTTTTTCTCTCTCCTGTTTATACACTTTAACTTGCACTCTATAGCTCTTAAGAGAAATCCAATAATTATTATTTTATCTTAAGATGGGATCATCATCGAAATGATGAAGATGCAAAGGGTAAAGAGAAAAGAAATGTCTTTTGAACAACCAATCTTGGACACCAAGGCAAAACAAAATATTTGATGCCCTAGCAATATATGATAGGGAAACACCGGATATGTGGCATAATATTGCCAAAATGGAAGGAAAATCTATAGAGGAGGTAAAGATGCACTACGAGATCCTCAAAGAAGATATCAAGCGCATTGAGCAAGGTCAATTGCCATTTCCTTATGCAGGTATTGCTCTTCAATTTCCTTATACGTAACTGAGTTAATCTTCTCTTAGCATTTTTTCTAAAATTATTTTTTATATAGTCTTAATTATATCACAATGAAACCATAAGCACCCACATGAAAAACCATGAAATAAATCATATTTGATTCCGTGTTTCACAAGAATTTGACTGTTTATTGTTTAGGATAATGCAGGTGGCTTTATGTTTTAAAATGCATACGCAATTCAAGCTGTTGGTCATCTTTAAGTTAACCTAATATGTTCTAAGTTTTGCTCTTGCATTACCATTTTTTCTGAACTTTAAAGTACTAAATTGTTCCGGGGTCCATAAATATATGTTAATGGAAATTTTCCATATATTCCTTCGACGATTCTAATCTTGCTAGTCCAAATATTTGTTTTATCAGTTTAATCTTTGATCATTTCTTTGTAAATTAGCAAATCCATATTTAATTATTCCATATCTATGCAACCCTTTAGCATATAGACCTTCTGAACCTTTTTTTATTCAGCTGTACTTTAATTATTTTTCTCTTAAAAGTTTGAACTTTTTAAGCATTCTGCTAACTTGAATTCCTCTCATTTTCATGCTTGGCAGGCTAATGATAATTATATATCCTGAACCCCAGACTAGCGCAGACTAAGGAGCGTACCAAATCCAGAAAGGAGTCTGATTTCTTTGTAAATTATTTGTAATGAATCAAACTCTTCTACGTTTGGCTGTAAAAAAACAATGTAATTAATGTATGTGAAACAATATTTATTTCATGTGTAATACTAATGACTAATTTGGTTATCCTGTCAAATCATATGTTATCATTAGGTGACTCTAGAACATCATACCTAGCACAGAAAGTTAGTTAATTAACGGAACAAAATAAAAGGAAGTTTTAAGTGCAAACGAATTAACAAGGAGATTTGATAAGAAAACTTACACAATCGTAGAATTGCAATGTTAAGGGTTCAAGTTAATTAGAAGAAATGTAGGAGAGGCACAACCTGATAATAAAGGTATCAAAATTTGATGGACTAATGAAGTTGTTTGAGTATTTCAGAAACATAAACGTCTAAAACTAATTTGATATTATATTTCCTATCTAAAACTAAATTATGAACCTAAAGTTTATGCGTCCACAAGCGTCCAAGAACTTCTGTGAAAATTAACTAGCATCTAAAGTGCTAGGTTCGTTTAACATCCAAATAGGAGCTATGAAACTTACACATTATTTTATATCAAAGTTTCTACTCGTCCAAATTTAAGAGAATATGCTTGTATTCTAACCATGACGATTGTGCTTAAAAAGTTCAAGTACCTTTTGTTCCCTCCTTTTTCAAAATATCCTTATTTTGAATTTTAAGTGTGATTGACATAAGGTAGGACCGAAGAAAGCTAGCAAACCAGCATTCTCTCCATAAATCATTTTCGTATATGTAGTGGAAATAACATTAACATATAAATTATATTTTAGATTTACGATAATCAATATATATTGTGATACAAAGTTATTGTTAATTATTGACAATTTTTTGTGAAGAAATTATTGAAATTAAATTTAGAAATAAAGATGAAAATAATTTATTAAGAGGGATAATTAAGCTATTGACTATGTTGATTTTACCACAGTTATGGTGGTTAGCATGACAGTACTAGACCTACCACGATTGTGGTCTTCAGGACAGTGACATATTTGATCTAAAATGTGAGTTTTTTTTTTAGCTCTTTTCCCCGTGAAGTTCCTTTATCACCCGCCTTACATAAACTTACACCAAATTGTAAGCGCTACCAATAAAAATATGCTCAACAATATGAATTTGGCATAAAAAAATCATTACAAAATACAAAGAAAAAATCATGTTTATCAATAGTTATGGATGAATAAAAATACTTTATATGAAATACCCATTTCTATAAAAACTAGTTATAATTTTATAACTATAACTATTTTTTAAATAAAAATAAATTATTTGAAATACCCATAATTAACTGTAAAATTAGTTATAGTTTTATACCTATTTTTATATAACTAGTTATATAAAACTAGTTATAGTTATAGTTCTTTTTTTAAAATTAGTTTTCTTGAGCATCCCTAATTAGGAAGATAAGTACTCAAGCTCATTTTTAGCAAAAGCTATTTTTTTTTTCTGTGATCAGATTGTGTGCAACATTTTCTTTCTTCTACAAATAAACTTGGTAATGTAAAAGATCAATTAAGTGCATGTTTGGATTAAAATTTATAAACTTAAGTAATTTTTGTAAAACTTAAGTTTATAAACAGAATTTGTAAAAATAATTCAACTCTTACTTTTACAAAATTGAGTTTTCAAACACAAATTTTCATTTGTATACTTTAACTAAATATGTGACCAAAATAAGTTTGTTCTCCAAAGTGAATTTGAAACTCCCCGAACAAAAAACCAAACATAACCTAGCTCCTTACTGAGGTGAAAATGAGTTGCCAGCTATGCGAATGCATGAAACAAGGCCCACTGAGATCACGATAGGACAGGTCCCTTCAGCCAAGTTGCTCGGTAGGAGCTTTCTAGCGTCCTTCCTATCAACCAAATGAACCGAAATATCCTTTCAAAATCCAATTGGCATGTTCGTTCATAAAACAAAATTACTCTCTCGAATAATAGCTATGAATCTCAAGACAGCATATACTTCACATATATAAAGACAACCAAATTGCCATAAAATTAAAAATCATGAGTGCGATCATCAAAATTTTATGCCGGATTCCATTGGGTATTTCAATGATTTTGATTCGTCTTTCATTATTTTACTTCACACTTATTCATGGTGGACAGGGGAAGTTAGCCTTTTTGTTTTTACAGAGGCCAACTTGTTTTTATCAGTATATTATTGTTTTTAAATAAATTACATTAATTCTCCTTAAGATTTATTGAGATTGCACTTTTTGTTGTTGTAAGGTTTATAAAATTATAACAACTCCCCTTATATATAGAGATAGATGCTGTAATATTTTCAAACAATTAACAGTGACTACTAGTGTAATATATAAGATGTGTTAGTCCAATATTTTACAAATAATTAAGAAATTAGTATAGAAATAAAAAAAATGAAAGGTCTCGAGTAAAAATTGACGAAATTGAAAAAAAGTGCAATTTACTATTGTTTTGTTTTATCAGTACAAAGGATCAAATGAAGCCAGTTTTTTAGAGCAAAATGCAATAAAAATATAAAAAGTTAAAAACTAAAGAAAAAAGTCATTAAACTATGACTTTAATGTTTATGCATTAATAATAATGTAAAATAATTTTATATTGACATCCAATTATAAATTATCATTTGAATTAATTTAAGATAATTAATTTAAAAATTAATAAATTTATCTAACATAATGAGTTGTGCTTAGATGATTTTGTAAAATCTTTTACTCTATAATATATACCTTTTTTTATTATATGATTTTTTTTTATTCGGATTATAGGAGAAACTCTAAGCAAAAGTTGACAAAAATAAGTAAAGTTATGAGGAAAACTTATATGTAAAATAATAAATATTTTTGTTATTTTCCTTTCGCAATAGCCAATGCTACTTTATCTATAAAAGGAGTTTCCATTATTGTCGGAAACAGACTATAAAAATAATCGGCTTAGTTATAACCATCCATTAGATGCATGCATATTTATTTCTCGCAGAATAAGAAAAATAAATATTAAGTTGGAAAATATGATAGTGGAAGAATCATAGGCGACGTTTATACTATTACTCGTAAATAAGGTCCTTGAAAGTTAATTTATAAAAAGAACCAGAACACGACGAATTCAATTATTGGTCCCATAATCTTCAAAGATGTAAAGTGGCCCAACGATACACATCCACTCAAAGATGTATTTATTCGCTTCTAATTCTAGTTGAAGCAAAGAGTTTGAAATTGATTAGCATAGTAAGCATCAGTGCATAACCGAGCTCAGTCGTTTTACTTTTCAGTACACAAACACAAATGCAGTACAAACAATGCTTTGTAATATTTTAATCGAAAAAGAGTAATAACTGGTCCACTGTGAGGTTTACTAAAGATAAAATGTATTTATATTATTTTGAATTTTGTTTATATATATAATCAATATAAAGTATAAAAATAAAAATATATAGTCAAAATAAAATATATAAGTAAAAATATATAATATAGTCAAGATAAAATATATAAGAGAAAATAATTTTCTTATATTATAAGTCAATAAGATTGAATTAATTTCATAATAGGATGTATTAAAAAAACTATAATATAGTAACTGTTTATTTTATTATTTTTCTTTAAAAAATAAACTTAAACAAACCAACTCAATATTTCATTGGGGTTGCATACCCTTAGAATCTTTTTTGTTAATTATGTCACTTACAATGTAATTACATGAACAAAAACGCATTTTTATGCATGTCTCATATAAGAACTAAAGCTTAAAATTGAGACAACTATATAGGAATAGGAATAAAGTGAATAGCTTAAAATTACAATATATATATATATATATATATATATATATTACCAAAAAACACAAGTAAATAACAGACTTTGAGGTTAAAACTTTGACACTAGAAGAAGGGTTTTAATCACACATGAGGACTGATAGGTCCTCTTGTCCCTTAGCCTATACTTAAGAATCAAGACGTACTAAGGCGGTTAATTAATAAATATTCCCTTCCCTTAATTAATTAATTCATCTAATGCTTTTTAAGAGTAAAACTGTTAGGCTCAAACCAACAACAAGGTTAATTAATAAATACTCTCCTCCCTTAACGATGTAGCAAATTTGAGATTTTAACATAGTAGAAGATACCATGGTTAATAAAGAAAATGAATTCATATATGAGACCAATGCATACGACACCATGATATTTTTCAGGCGTTTGTACTTCCTGGTTTGATTGCGGCAGAGTAAATTAAATACTTGGAAAGTAATTCACCAAGTGGTAAATCATAAATGGAAAGGAATTAAAACTCCACTTGCCAAAGATATGAACCAAATAGTAGTAAGAAGCATCTTTGGTTAAAACGTTGAAAAGCTAGCTAGCTTGTCTTTTAATCCTGATTCTCCTCCTCCACTTGTTTGTCCATTGTCCCTCTTCACTTGTGGCTCTTAAGGGGACGGGTCACGTTATCTTCAGTGTCCTTTTGGAAGATATATTCGTCCACCAGGTTCAAACCCCACACCACCACCTTTTTCTCCTACTTATAAGGAGCTACGTTGGTCACCTCTTTCCCATGCCTTCTCTTGACTTATAATATTCATTCTTATAATTTCTTACTTACCCTTCTGCCATCCCTCACTATAGCCTCCTAATATTCCCATATCTTAGTAACTTAGTATAGAAAACAAAAAAGAAGAGGAAATTATCAACAAATGGCATCATCTTGGACTCCAAGGCAGAACAAATTGTTTGAACAAGCCCTGGCTTTATATGACAGGGAAACCCCTGACAGATGGCTGAATGTGGCCAATGTGGTGGGAAGATCAGTTGAGGATGTTAAAAGGCACTATGAGATCCTCAAAGAAGATGTCAAACGCATTGAACATGGCCAAGTTCCATTTCCTCGTTACAAAACCAACACCAGCAACAACTAATTAAGCCATTGGTAAGTAAAGAACAACTCTTGTAGTTTCTGGAATCATTAATTTGTCTTAAAAAAAAATAATCAATGAGCACCTAATGCATAGTTTAGCTTTAACGTTGTATAGAAAGCTCTATAATATAACATTCTTTTAATAACATAATAACATGTCATGTCATGTGACTATCTATCATTCTCTGTCTCTGATTGAAGTTTATCATAATACAATCCAATTAGTATTTGCACTATATATGATTGTCGGGTGCTACGTACTACTACATGCTGCGGGGTCCATTGAATAAGATGGGAATTTTTTAAATAGAAAGCCCTGAAAATGCTAGTTTTTATGTGGTCCATTTGTTTTCATCTACCATAATGGCCAAATTATCTTGTACACCCCCAAGTACTTTGTCTATACATTTAATAATGTCTTGTTTTTTGCACTTAATAATGAGAATTTGATTCTCTGAGCTCGTCGAAAGTTCTAATAATCCTATCCGGTCCATTGCTTGATAACTTATTAGCAATGGTCCTACGCTTGCTAGTTCAAACCACTGCCATGTGCTTTGAACCAAAGGGCAACAAAAAAAGACAAGCCATAATGAAGAACAACAACAAGAGCCATGTGATTTGACATAGAAAGCTCAGGTTTTCTGTCTGAGATCTCAAATGAGTATCTTGTGGCTTGTTCTATTTGCGCAATTAATGCAGATAAACTTTCTTCACTTTTATTTTCAAGCTTAGACCTTTTGTTCTTCTACAATATTTGAAAATTTTGGCTCCATTTGAACATGTTGTTTGTATATATAACAATTTCTGTTGATTAATTATATTTCTCTTTTGCACACTTTGCAGGTTCTTGAATATCCAGTGGCTACCAAGTACTGTATGAACATCCGTTAGCATTATCAATAATAAATAGTGATTCATGTATTTCTAGCAGAAAGCAGTAAAACAATCTAATTGCACCCCTAGCGTGTATTGCAGCAGTCTTCTACCCTGTTTTCCTCCTTTATTTTTATACTAAGGTTTGTTTATCCATGATGTATTGTCAAATTAATGTTGTACTCAAAGCAAGTTCAAGTAATGAAGAATTACTTATAATTAGTCTAATTTTATATATATTAATAAGTGATTATAACAACTTTATATAAATGCCAACATGAATTAGTACGAGTGAAAGGGGTCATGGAAAAAAAAATACTATCTCCAGTAATTTATATAAAAAAATATACGGATTTTTTTTTTCTAATCATAAGAATCATATGTACTATCATAGTACTATTAATGATTTATTTTCTTTTATATCCTTAATTTATTATGAATTTTATTAATAAGATATCCACTCATTTCTCATAAAAATCGATGTATTTATTAGACTATTAACAACATAAATCATGTTCATTGATTGAAAAAATTATTTCTTGAATTATGAATGGTATTATAAAATATAACTATCACTTTAACTATTTAATTTTACGGTTATTTTTTGAATAAAACTTAAATTTATGATATTATTAATTAAAATTAGATAATTTAATTACTTTTGTTGATATTAGTAAATTTGTGACATTACTTTTGTTATTATGAATTATCGAGTACCGAGACTCTAAGAGAGGTCTTCATTGTCCAATGTATTTCAAAAAATGAGTCTCCCATCCATTGTCCAAATGAATTTAAAAAATAAAAATAGGTCTTGAAAATAAGGAACTTGGTTTTGTAATACAATTAATTTAATCATTTATGCAAATTATCCCAATTCATAAATATATTCTAACCCTAAGTTCTTAGGTGAAAAAGTTTAAATTATTTAGATTAATTTTCAATGTTTTGATAAATTAATCTAAATAATCAATATTATCAATTAATAATTAACGAAACCTAATTGATATTAATCTATGTAAAGTAACAATCCCAATTAAATATTCTTCTCAGTTACAGGAACTAAATTAACCGTTCATGTGATCAAGCAGGTGGTCAACTTAGTCTCATTTGTATCCATAAATATGCCGTAACCATTTGCCTTGTACGGCTATGTTAGGTGGTGGGTGTTTAATATTGTAACTTTCTGGTACCACTTGTACCTTTTCCACTTATATATAAAAATTCTAACTTTCTTTGTTTTTTTTAAAAAAAAAAAAAAACTACTCATGATTGAAAATGCATAAGGAACGTTTTTCGTATCTAACTTTTCAACTTTTTGTAACTGTCTTTTAACATTTTGCTTATAATAAGTAGTAAAAGGAGTGTTAACCACCATATTATAGTTCATCTTGAATCACTACAACACTCTTTCAATGTCATTTACTAAGAATCAATCTAGTAACTCCTATGTCTTTCCTGATAAATAATTTACCTAACCGCATCTTCAACCTATCAATCTTGTGAATAGTTTTCTCAATAACAAGCATCTCATCAACATAGAATGAGAAAATAATAAAGTTGTACGTAATAAGAAAACATTTTTCAAATCTTGTGAATAGTTTTCTCAATAACAAGCATCTCGTCAACATAGAATGAGAAAATAATAAAGTTGTACGTAACAAGAAAACATTTTTCAAAAGATAGTGTGAAAAAAAAAAAATCTTCATGTAGCTTTGCTAACATAAAACAAACTTTGAAAAACACTTATACCAAAAGAGAAAAAATTGTGAACTTGAAAAGCTAAAAAGAGAAAATTTTAGTCCTCCAAAATGAAGTTGAAGGACTACTAAAAATAACATACTATGAATTTGAGGGACCTCTCAAACAAATGTTCCATATTTAAGGGATTCAAAATATATTTAAGTCATGAAAAAACTATATAAAAAAAATTTTAAAAATATTTCTTACTTTATTTTTTTATGAAAAATATTTACTATTTTTTATTGGTGTTTAAACCTCCTAAGAAAACTTTTAATTGGAGGATAAAAACCAAAAATGACTCAAATTTATTAGATTAAAAATATATTGAAGCTTTTTTCACACTCTTTTATTCATTGTTTAAATTTTCAACCTTTTTTATATTGTTTTGCATCTTCTGTTTCCTTTTAATTTTTCTCTCCAAATCTTTCTCTTATATTCCTTCCACCTCCGACTCATAATCTAAATAAAGAGATAATTATATTTACAAAGGATTAAACATTTTTCTGAAATTCATAAGCACCAAATATTTATGCGTACCGATAGCATCTCACATTCCGTAAAGATTTCTCCCTATATTTGAGGCATTTTCTTTGGGTTATTTTCGTGGCTAAGGACCGAGTTGCTGCAAAAAAACCGTTTAAATCCATCAACATTGTTTGCTTTTGCGCGTGCCCCGCAACTTGCACAACATGCAACCCTATTTCTCACTATAAATACACCCCTAAGTAAATTAGTTTTAACATAAAAGAAAAAAAAGAATAAAAGAGTACGTATTCTCTCACCAATAAATAAATAAAAGAAGATATCATTTCAATTTAGAATAAAAAGATGAAGACCCAGAATGTGATGTTTGTTGTGTTGGTGGTGTGCCTTGCCGTGTGCGTGGGCACTTCCCGGGGTCTTGATTTCATTGATGATGCCAAAACCAAAGCAGGGCAGGCCAAGGACACCACCGTTGACGCTGCCGCACCAACGGTTAACTCCGTCATCGATGCCCCCGCACCGACCATTGATGCCGCCGCGCAGAAGTCCGGGTCTTTTGCTTCATGGGCTTATGGCAAAATTTTTCAGTAATCTTCTTTCTCTTTCTCACACATGCTATAGTATCTAGAATAATTAAAATAAAACATTATTGCCGGATAGGAAACAAATTTTAATGTATTTTATACTAAAATTTGTTTTTTTTATAAATAAAAAAAAAGACCAGTGGAAATATTTACTGATGATTTGTCGTTTAACTAATATTTTCTTTTTAATGGAAATTAAATTATTAGTATGAGGAATGTAAATTTAGTAATTATCAATGCTGATAATATATTTTTGATGATTACTATGATAATATGATATATCATAATAACACATGTTATGGTTAGTATAAGTATTAATTGTTACATTTCTAGTTTTCTTGTTCATATAAGGCCAAACCTTGAGTTCTATGTCTTTTTTCACTCATTAGTTTACAATTTTGTTGTTGTGATGATAGTGGCTTGGGGTTCAAATCGGGAGACCAAGACTAAGAGAGGACTCCAAGTTCAATGGATTATTAAGGGACTCCGAATATGTTGCTAATTGGATATGTTTTAGCAATGTATCGACCGTTATATCAGTGTCGGTGTAACGAGTCTGTTTTTTTTTTTTTTTTTTTTTTCTTTTGTTCCCACGACTGTGGCCGAGTTCCCCAGTTGCTGAGGTTCTCTTGACTCGGGTTAAGTGAAGCCTAATAAAACATACTTTTTTTTAACATTCACATTTTATCTTCCACGTCTTATTTATCTTTCATCTACTCTCTTTTTAGCATGTTCTTCATTTGATTTTCTCCATCATAACACTTAAACAGTACTACTCTATATTTAGCCTTTAATTAAAATAAAAGTGATTCTTTTCTAAATTGCTATTGATTATTAAATGAACGAATACATTTTAATAGTGGTTAAAATTAGAACTATTATTAACGGATCATTCCTTTAATTGGAATTCTTTCTATATATAAATGCTATTAAAATTATACCTAAAACAGAAATTTAGAATATAACACTATTACAAAATATGAATTTAACATCACCATTTTAATATCGATTTTTCTTATAATAGATGTTCAATTATTTGCTGTCTCATTTTTAGAAATAAATGAATCTTTATAACATTGATTTTCAAAAAATTGATGTTACTAATATAAATTTAACATTAATTTTTGAAAAATTGATATTACTATTATAATCTTAACATCAGTTTTCGAAAATTAATGTTATTAACATCGATTTTATTTAAAAACGATGTTGTTGGCTTTCTGATATTAATAACTCTGGTGCATCCTACACCCTCACGAGGTCAGTTTGAAATCCTCGCTTAATCTCTCGAAAGAACCCCTACTATCATGTTTGGCCCTTTGTCCAATGCGAGCACCACCACCGCCACCTCAACTAACTTTGATTCATGTGTGAACTTGTTTGTGGGTCTTGTTGTTGTGCCCATCTCTGTCGTCGCTGTCATAGAAGCATGAAGGAAGTAGAAGCACGAAACTTGGTGTGAAAGTCTTTGCGGGTGAAAGAAGTAGAAGCATGAAGCCCTCGCCTTCTCGTTGCGGTCGTCATTCCATGTTCTTTTGCTATTTACCCTGCTATTTCAGATTTTTTTTTTTTATTTTTGTGATGTGAAAATGTGTTTGTCTGTTGCATGAATGTAGTCAACGTAAATGTACTAGTAAATATAAATTTAGTTCCTATGAATGCATCGAATTTATGCAATGATACTATATGTCAAAGCCAAAATCAATATTCGACTGACAAAGTAAAACATAGAGTATAAAAGAAAAGTGGAGTTTTGCAATTGAATATAGTTGGAGTATCTAATCAATTGAATATTGTAATTATTTAGTTACTTGTAAGGAACTGGAAAAAAAGATTGATAGCTAGAGTCTACTACAAGTCAAGTTAGGTTTTAGTTCTTTAGTTTGTAGCAGAAGCTATTTTGGTGTGAATGTGTCTGCGTGTATGAGCCTTAGAAAAAATTGAATTCACCTTAACTCTAAAGTTGATCAAATATTTAAACATTACTTTTTCTTTTTTTAATGAATATTCAATCATGATGCCACTGTCCAATATCTAAATTGAGGGATGATTTGTTTGAATATTTGTAGTGTTAGGATCTTTTGTTATGCTAAATATTTTTTATAGGCCAAGCTTCGTGAGCTAGGATATAGTAATTTGTCATATGTTATGTTTCAGATTGTATAGGCACCTTGGTTATTTGTATTTGTTTCTTTCTAGCATCTTTGGTGCATTTAATATATTGCTTGATAAAAAAAAGTTCATAAAAGGTAAAATTAGTAAAATATAAGTGATCGTATAACCAAAAAAAACAAACAAAATATTGTAATGTCAAAATTGGTTCATTTAACAAAAATAAAAAATATTAAAAAAATACAAAAAGAATATTTGTTATTTTAAAATCGATGTTGAATGGTATATTACAAAATCAATTTTTTTTTTGTAATTGATGTCATTTTTGTTTTGTTTTAGTTTTTTTTTTTTTTGCTATTTGTTACTATATTACATCAATTTTGGAGAAAATTAATGTTGTATAATGAATTTTAACATTGACTTTTATAA
>PYAF01001225.1:124313-155570 GCA_007407185.1 Glycine tomentella | reverse complement strand
GTAGTACTTAAATCTTTTTAATAAACTTCTCCATAAATATTTATAAGAAAAAACATAAATTTGCATTCTAAGTTTAAAATTATTTTATAATATATAATTTCTCCGAAAATTAATTATAACTTATATACAAGTTAGTTTTAACAGCTTAGGGATTTTTTTTTTCTTTAAAAGTGTTTATGAAATTTTTTATCCAAACAAAACTTAAACTGCTTTCTAAAATTGAGCCTTTAATTGTGGTTCAAAAGATAACAACTTTAAGACGGTCCGAATTTGAATAATTAACCCAATTACCAGCCTCTATTGCTCAAATGTTGTACAACCATTGTTGTTGCTGTAAAATTTAGACCAAACTCAGCACCAAAACTCTCATTGCATTCTCACTCCAATAACCTAGCTACTATGTCTATGAGCATATAGCTCATGAGCCAACACTCTAATTGTTAATTGTTATACTTAATGAAAGCCCCGGCATTGCTTCCCCATCAAGCAGGTTCAAAACCAACACGTGTCCCTTCTCATTAAAAGCCATTGCTCATTCGTTGCTTATCCTGGATAGACCTTGTGTTTTGGCTAATTGGTAATTATTTGATTTTTTTATTGAAAATATTAATTTTGTTAACAAAGAAAATCGAATCCACAATTTTTTTTTCCCTTTTTCCTTCTCTCTTAATCATGTAACCTATGTTATATCTTCGGGTAATTATTTGATTTTAGTCTATGAATTTTTTTTTATCAGTGTTAGTATTGTTAGTTTATGAATGGGCTTTTTGTTAAACAAAATGAGAGAAATAATACGTACAAGAGGAGTGAATTTGTATTTTGATTCTGACAAAGTGATGAACTGTTTTTTTTTTTTCCTGTTGTATGTCGTGTGAGAATTCATTCCTCAATTTTCAGAATTTCTTCTGTCCTGTTTGGGCGTATTTTATAGCAATTTGACCTGATTCTATGGGTTATTCATATGATGTCCGCCTAATATTTTTTTTTCCCTTTTTCTTGTAGACATAATTCATTATTTGGCGAAACGAGACTAAGTTTTGTCTTTACTTTACATTTACTTATTTTTTTTTGGTTGTGTTGCAAGTAAGACTGTTTAATAATATTTATGTATAATTATGTAAAACAATTTTATATTATCTTTCAATTATAAATCATCGTTTGAATTATTTTAAGATAATTATTTTAAAAGTTAATAAATTTATCATTATTATGATTGGATAAATGTGTAAAGAAATTTATAGTATTAGTGTATATTTTTTTTTTTTCTCTTAATAGTTTGTCCATCCTCTTAGCTGATTTTTTTTCCTTCTTTATGTTAACTTCTTGAGCTGATTTATGTTGCTCAATATTGCCAAATCCATATTACTGAGAGCGTGTATATTTTATGAGAAGGACACGTACGTGGATTACTGTGGTTCTTGAGTCCATGAAGGGATTGCTATTTGCACTCCTGATTGCTACTTTAACCCTCGCTCCATGGCATTGATATTATTTATTTGACAAAAATGTCCCTCACAATAAAAACTTGTTTACATCGTAATTTTCGGAGAAAGACACTACAGAAACTTGTTTTTGCTAAGTAATACAGTAGACGTACACAATAAAAGATGTTTTTGTTGTATATTATAAATTCGCATCCCTTGTTTTTCTACGGAAACTTTTTTCTAATGTGTCTGTCTAAGAATCCCAACAGAAATACGTTTCTGCCATGTAGAAAAGTTAACATAAACAATGAAAAAAATGATTTCATTTTGTAATTGGGAAAATTTTGAAATGTGTGATTTGGTATTTATTTTTTTTAAAGAAAATTAATTAAAATAATTTCTAAAACTACTTGAAATAAAAAAATAAAAAAAAACTTAATAAATATAGATGAATGCAAAAATATAAAGGAAATTATACTAGAATCATCTTAGACACAGAACTCAGTGTTCATAACAATATAATAATAAAATAAAGAATGTCAAATAACAAAATAACTTATCGAATAATAACTACTTATCATCTTAGACACATAAATCAGTATTTCATGACCACTCGACGTTAAGTGTGACATTTAAAGAACCAAATAATAACGCATGCATGGTGTCATAGTGAATATCATGTCCTGTAGAAAAATCGTATTGCACTTATCGAAATACATAGTTTATACATATATCTAAAAGCCTGAAATCTCTGTCCTTCCCTCTTCAGCTCTTCCTCTCTCCCTGCAGTTCCTTTTTCGAATTCCTTTCCTTTTTTCTTTTTTCTTTTCACTTTGGTTATGTCATGATTTTATTCTTGTAGACCATACACACATTGAATACCCAGAAAGGCATTTTGAGAAAAGAGCGGGTACTGTCTCCTAATTCATCTGTCGGTAATAGGACAAATTTGACAAATTTGTGTGGTTGGGTGGATGTGGTGGTGGGATCCTATTTTCTCCAAAGCCCTCAACTATTTGATTTTGCAAGAAAAGTGAATGGATTCACGAACCGAGGCAAGGCACCCCCATGATTATTATTATCAAAACAACAGCAAAGTAGTACTTCCCAGGATAATGCATGACCTAGCTAGCTAGCCATCTTAAGTTATTACTTATAACCTAATACATAGATATCCAAGATCATCACTACAACCAAAGGTTTTAATTTCATGATCTCTATATATCATCTATTAGTTCATTTTTTTAATTCTTATGTTTTAGACTTAAGTCTTAATTAATTTCTTTCAGAGAAAATTTTCGTCTACAAAAAAGCAATTAGAGGGGGTGAGAATTGAAATAATAATTGGTGATATTTTTCTTTGATATGCCTGTGTTTATTATAAATCAAAGGACGCATCATAGAAGATTATATTGCAGATTTAAATTGAATTGTTTAATTTTTTTAATAACATACAGATGAGAATACATAATAGCAGCTTTCAACTAATGTATCTTGCTAGCTACCTATTTCCTTATCTGTATAATATTCACATCTCTAAGAGCTTAAAGTCTGGCTGGAGTATTTTTATTGAACAGAAAAATATAAAAGAAAAAATCAACAATCTAAATTAAAGAGATGGAATTAATTAATTGATTAATCTAGGCTTACAATTACATTTGCTTCTTCTTCAAGGCTTGCTTGCTGTTGTGCATCCAAACCTTGAAAACCTGTCTTCGTACACCAACCTGGGAGCAAAACTGATGCAGTTCCTGTTCATCTTGTTTCTGGATCTTCCACCCAAGTTTCTCAGCAAACTCCATCATCCTATCTTTCTGTTGCTGTGTGAACTTGGTCCTGAATCTTTTCTTTGAAGATGATGATGAGAGTGGTGGCGGCTGCTGCTGCACTGATGATAATAACAAGTTGTTCCCTCCTCCTCCATGATCATTGGTCTGAAACATGTTGAGATCTTCGCTTGAGGACTCAGCTGGGCCTGATCCCCCAAAGCCCAACATCACGGGCTGAACAACAGGCGGCCCACCATGAAGATGAGAGTGTGGTGTAGGAAACTGAAGGTGGTGATGAGAGTCTGGAGAATGAATAATAGTGTTTATGTTCCTATTGTTTTTGTTGAGAAGAACATGTTGTAGTTGTGACTCTACTAGTACTCCTTGATGAGGTTCTTTTCTGTGGAAATTGCGGTGGCACTCACAAGCTGCACACTTTAAGGATTCTGGGGTGCCCTCTTCTCCATTTGGCATGAACTCTCCACACCCATCCGTGACATGACCCCCCATGCTTGCAGCATGATTCTTCAGACATTCTCGGTATCTGAACAATGTTGTTGTTGTTGTGTGTGGTTGTGGTGGTGCTGTTGTTGGGGTGGTGCTTATGATAGGAGGAGAAATAATAGAACTTGGATCTGGATCTCTTCTGGGTCTGTGATGAGGTTGTGGAAGTTGAAGAGGGTTTGGTGGGAGTGAAGGGGGATAGAGATTATGCTGATGTGAAGAAGTTTGGGGTGGATCAGTGAAAACTATGTGAGATTGATGAGGAGGTAATTGGTCACTACTTCTTTCACCTATTGGTGATGATAGCTTGGAACTAGAAGAGGAGTTATTATAACCCAAAGTGCTAGGCATCTCTATAACCTTATCTTGCTCTCTCATGTCCATCAAATCTGATGATCAACTTTTAATATAAAGAAGGCCAAGATCTAAAACTTAATCTTATTCTCCTAGCTAACTCCTTTTCTTCTTCTTTTTTAATCTGATATTTTTTTTCTTAAATAATCATCATCTCACTAATGGATTTTCTTTAATTTGTGATTGTGGATCGTCTTGTAACGTGTTCAACCCTAATTCATCCCCTCTAATTGAAGAACAGGCTTAATCAAAGGGTTACTTGCACACCAACAACTGTTCTTTTTCCTGTGCTTATCTTGACATTGACGTTCTGGGTGCTAAACCTACCAATTAAATTTCACTATAGTCAATACTAATAATACTATTATTATCGGAGGAGAATATAATGTACGTATATTGTAGCTCTAGTAGCACGGGAAAAGTGGAAACAAAGTATAGTGGTACAATTTGTATGAAAATGAAAATTCTTAAGAGAGAGAGAGAGACAGAGAGGACAAAAACTGCAAAACTATTGGAAATCGAAGAAAAATTTGAGATGAGCCTATCAACTGGGTCCCTAGGGAGCTTCAGTTAAGACACACTTTGGCAGCTAAATTGGACATGATTTGAAGAGCATGAAGCCTAATTGCACGGCAAAACCTTGAAGAAGATTGAGAGAGAGACAGAGAGAGAGAGAGAGAGAGACCTGGAAATTAAAGACTAGTAACAAGTTTGGACATAGAATAAGAGAGACAAGTGGGAATTCTGAATGTTAATTTATGAGGGCATAGTTATAGAATGAAGGTGTTGTTTTGTTTCCTAGCAATGCATCAAGCCGCATAAAAAAGGAACAGTGTGGGGTTGTTTTGCACTCACGGAGAGTGATGACTACACTGCAAGTTTTGTCTTGCAGAACAACCGACAAGAGGTCATGTTGGTTCTCTATCTCTCGCACACCCAGCACGCTGGTCCAGTTCCTAATTATTGCCTTTTCTCAGCCACTCTTAATTTCAAAACCCTAGTTAAGCCAAATAAACCCCTTCAAATGATATGAATTGGCATTGTGCTCTAAACCACCATAGCGTAAAAGGGAAAATGCTCGTGTAACCAAAACTTTGCATTAGAATTAAGCTGTTTCATTCATGCAAATTAAAGGTAATAGATGAAAAAGTTATTCTTACAAATATCTTGACTACAAACGACCAATGAGCAGCGTAAGTGAATACTGTAATTTTTTTAACACAGTTTTCAGTTCTTTTATTTTGCTAATAACACACTATTGATACTAATTAAGTAATTTTGTCAGAAATAATGATTACTTTTGTTGGAATCCAGCATGAATGTACATAAAAAAATATTTTATTTTCAACACAATTTATTATTAAGAATCAATTAAAATACAAATCATGAATCACTTAATTAAAAAATATAAGTCCATTGTCATTATTATCAATAGTTGTTAATAAAATAACTTTAAAATGATAAAACTAAAGAATAATTAAAATAACATCAAACTATTTATAATTTGAACTTTTAATATCAGTAGGTAAACCGATTTTATAATAGAATGGTAAAAATATTTAAAATGTTTAATTTTACGTAAAATTAAATTATATAATATTTTTTAATCCTATAAAATTCTTAAGAAAATAAAGACTAAATGCACTTCTAGTCTTTCAAGTATTAAAATTATTAATCTTTTACATTATAATTGTGTTAATTGGGTTTTGTATTGCAATTTTATTCCTGAGGTTAAATTGCATCAATTGAATCTTCCAACTTTCAAGTATTATAATTATATAATTTTAGTGTTTTATTTTAATAAACTAATATTATTCTTCTTGTTAATACATATGAAATAACTGTGACACATGTGAGAACTAATTAACATAATTAGAACCTGCGACTAAATGACACATTATGCGATAGTAAGAAACCTAGTTGTGACAATTAAAATTATAAAAAATGAGAAAATAAAAGTACAATTAACCCGAAAAATAAAACATATCTGACTATCAGAGGGAAGTAGAATATAGCATCCATTGTTATCTTTTTCATAAGGTGTGGTGTGGGCTAATTAAAGTGGCGAAGTGAATGAAGAGCTTGCTGGGCCATTGCTCAGTTTTTGTCTTGTTGCCAGAGTGTGCCAGAATCTCTTCACCATCTCTCTCTCTCTCTCTCTACTCGAGGCTGTTTTGTGTTGTGTTCGTGACTAACTTTGTGCGCCTGATCGATGCAGCAGCAATATCTGCAACCCATTCTTTTGTGGGACAATTGACTTACTTTACCACCTTCCTTCTTTCACGTTACCAAACAATTGATGCTATTTGGTTTACATTTCTCTTTCACGCTTCAACTTTGTGCTTGTGCTGTTTTGGTTTTATTTTCTGGGACTCAGGTGGGGGTGCCACGTTAAACTCCACTATACAATGGGAAACGCCTGATAGGAACAGCAGCTTTTGACTTTCTCTTCCTATAAATTAATTTAGTTGAAAATGATTTATATATATTTTTTATTAATACCCAATTAATCTTTCTTAATTATCGAATTGGTTCACTTTAAAATAATATAGTATCTCTATTTGAAATTCTATGCCTAAATTAAAAATCAAACCTCATATCTTGGTGAAATAATCCAAGTACCAAATTCCTTTTGTGGTTATACCAACAACTGAGTTACATGCACTTAAATGTCTTTTATATATGTTTCAATATTATCTGTCCATCTAATTTTATTAGATCACTTTTTTTCTTCATATTATAATTTTTAGAGTAAGGATAGAAGAAGAATATTGCACTTTCTACGGAAAGAAATGACATTTATCATTTTCAAGTCTTCCAAGAACTCAAAAAGAGATTCACCTTAATTAATCTTTGGTGGGCTCTTCAAAGTAAGGATGTTTGACTATTTCATCTACGAACTTGCCTCTCAAAAAGTGTGGGAGAGCATGATATTCCAATTTCCAAGGTCTATCCTTCCATTAGTTGAAGAGTTGAATCATAGCTAGCCAAAGCTGGATGAGTTACAGGGCATCCATTCATAAAGAATTGAATAGCAATGAGGGAGTCACTCATTTAACATCCATTTTCCAAGTTGTTTGTAAAGCAATATAATTCCCCAAATGAGAACCAAAGTTTGGCCAACATTATTGTGAAATCCATAAAGCCAAATGCCATATGAATATGATTGTCCCTAAAAACTTCTGCACAAGTGGTTGTCTGTCATTAATTAGAGTACACTGAACCATGTATGTTATACTTGACCCAGTCCGAAGGAGGTCCCTTCCATTTGGTATATATAAATGATTGAATGATTGAATACTCAGGCTTTGTATTCCGAAAATACTGATAATTAGTCGTTGCTCGACCATATAATTATATTAGTTGCATGCTGCCTTGTAGGAGACACTATATCAGAAACAAAAATTATTATCTCCAAATGTAGCCCATTCCTCATAGTCCATATTTGATACAATAAAGTAGCAAAAAATTAAGGCCAATTCAAAATGTTATGCTGGTCATGCTTGGTAATATTTGAAATAATCCATTCGTTGAGGGATTTTTCCAAAAAAAAAAAAAAAAAAACTCAGTTTCAACCTTGAGAGACTTTCAAATATTTGCAATCCTAGGGCATGCAGTCCCTTAACATATGAATAGTTGTTTTTCTTCTTAAGAATTGCAACCAATACACATGAAGAAAGGTTGAATTTTATTTCAATCAATTTTTGCAAATCTTTTTAAAAGACCTTATATTGCTTGTTCTTAAAATGATGTAAAAGCATTATGACAAATTGTGATTTAAAAACTCTTATCTAAACCTTTTATAAAAAAATAACTTTAAAATGATATTTGAAACAAGGTTAGATAGAAACAAGATAAGAGTTATATAATAAAATTATACAAATTTTTATACTGGTTCATCTTATTCCAAACTAAGTTCAATTCTTAACAAATCATTAAGTTTTACTATAACTTATCAAAATTATAAGATTTATACTATTTTAGACTCAATTCAACTAGTATTTCCCTTGTTCTAAGTAAATAATTCCAAGTATTATTTGCTATAAAGCCTCTTTAACTTTAAACCAAAATCATTAATGCTATGATTGGTAGAAAAAAGAAAAATAGCATGAATGAAAATAAAAAAGCGTGAATATAAATATATGAGAAATAAAATGTAAATTAAATGTACGTGTTTTGTTGAAAAGAAATAGAGAAGAGATGAGAAGAGAGATGAATAAAAATAGGTATAAAAAAAATACAATGAGTCTTATCATTTTTAAAGTCGTGTTCTTTCTTTTTCCCTCCTACTAAACAACCAAAAAAAAAAAAATATCATTCTTCCCCTCCCTCCGATTTCTCTGCAACTATACAGGGGTAAGAAAATAAGGGTAAAGCTCTCACAATCTTCATTGTCTTATGATATAGATGTACAATTATTAAGAACAACATTTATACTCAAGAGATTTTTCACAATTCACACAAGTTTGATTACAAGAATGAAAGCAAAAAGTAAAGTTAAAGCTTCAACAATTCCCATATCTTGTGTTTGGCATCTCTAGTACGTATAGAAAGGCTTCGAATATGTTTGTTGTGACTATCTTTGAGCTTCCTTTGTCTGATATTCTCATAAAGATAAAATGATCATTGGAGAATTAATTGTATTACTTAATGTCTCCAAATAGTTATATTGATTAAAAAAAAAAATCTGGTCATCTCTCCTTTCTCATACTGGAAATCTTCTTGAAATGGCGTATGAACATATATGTTTTGTTTGTCATAATAGTACACTACTATTATTTTTTTCCAGATTCACATGTCATTTTTATAAAGTATGTAATACATGAACATATTATACATGCAGAGAGAGTGCGCAGCCGGGGGGAGGGGGGCGGTTGTATTTTATTTAATTATATATATTTATTATTGAAATTTAATTTAAATATATTCTTTTATCATTCAATTAAATAGTATCATGATAAATTAATTCTTTTGTAATAAAAGTTTAAATGTGAAATATTATTTTTATTGATTAACTGTCTTGTACAAAATACATGAAAATTAAAGTCATTTGCTTACTATTTTTTTTTACTGAAAAATTTGCGTACTATTTTATTTTTTAAAATGTATATTTAAAAAGTGCAAAACTTTAATTTTCCTCGTAAAACGTACCACGGTACAAGTTATTTGGAATGACGACTTTTGTTTTGGCTCTTTTGGGTGCCCCACAGAGGCTCAGGGCGTTTCCTTTGTCACCGAATCCAATAAGGAATTCTAACCTAACCCGACGGGCGTTTGATACCTTTGAACTTTGAAGGATGTCATATAAAATAAATAAATTAAGTTAAAACAATTATCACTAAACAAATAATGAAAAGTTGGGCAAATAAGTACATATTTGGAAATTGGTTACAAAATTACATTTGACAAGAAAATGAAATTGTCAAAAGAATCAGTTACTTTTATGTTTATTTGTTAATCTTACATCGAAACATATGTCACATTTTTTTATTGTAAATCAAATATGTAATAAGACTTCAAGTTATAACTTAGTTATATCAAAAACTAAATTTTTTTAATTGATAATAAATTAGACAAAAAGAGAAGATTAATAAGTCATTGATTTAAATAGTTATTATTGATTTTCTTAAATAATATATTAGATTAAAAATAATAAAATAAAAAAAGATGTAACATGTAGGGTCAGGGATGACGGGTTCCTGGGTCACATCACGTATCGCACGCGGGTTACGTAATGCAATGCAAAGTAGATGGATGGGTGGAATTTGCACTGTTCAATCTTCACGCAGCGTGAGCGTGGAATCTCACTACGACTTGAGTTGGTGCAATGCATCACATCCAATCCATCAATCACACTGTCAGCTATCACTCTTCCCGAATCTCCCTGTAAAATCACCCTGCTTCATAGTCTAATTTTAATAAAATTAAGGATAGTATTTATTTGCTAAAAAAGATAAGATAGAGAGAATAGTATTAAATAAGTAATTGAATTATATCATTATTTTTTTATTATATATTATTTGGTGATAGATATATAATATAAGTAATTTTGTGTTATATTTTATTTGATATGTTTATATATTATATAAAATAATATAAATTCTATTATAATATACTTTGTACTGTGAAATGTTTGATTTATATTAGAAAAAAGATATAGAACAAAATTTTAAAACTTTTAAAATTATTTCATTATTTAACATAAAATTTATTGTTATGCTTTACTAATATTTATAATTTATTAATATTGTAATATATTTTAAAGCATTATTTTTAACTTATTGTTATAAAAAAACAATTTACAATTTATTAATTATATTAATATATTTTTAATTATATCTTATAAGTATCATACTATAAATTAAAAAATAATTCAAAATAAAATAACAAAATACATAAGTAAATTAATAATAGTTTATCACATGTTATAACTAAAAATATTTCGCAATCATACAATGTTATTAAAAATATAAAATCTTATTAAGATGATTTTTGGTAATAGGTAAATTCAGGTTTTCTTAATTATTAAATATTGAAGGAGAGGATGGTGGCGTTAGAGGGTGAGTACAGTGTGGGGGAACTAATCAAGATGTTGCCAGATTGGGAGTCACGGGTGAGGTTCACAGAGTCGAAGTTATCGGTGGCGGCATGGGCGGTGGTTTGAAGGAGTGAGGTGATGAGCTAGTCGGAAGGGGGAAGGGCGTAGAGGTCGAACCAGTAAAGGAACTAGAGGAGGATGTGGTAGCGAAGGACATCGACAACGATGGTCAGGGAGAGGTGGTGGTGAGAGAGGTAGTCATTGGGCATAGTGAGAATGGAGAGGGAGGAGTGATCCAAGAGATCCACAACAAGGGGTGTGGCGGAGGCGAGGAGAGAGGTGAATTGGGAGAGCTCCAGCACAGTGGAGAGGAGGGCGATGAGGTTGTTAATGTTTGGAGAGGAAGGTTTAGAGAAGGAGTTGCTATGGAAAAAGAAAAAATGCGTGGGATAATGAAAAATCAAAAAATAAGAATAGTACTGTATTCGTACTTTTGTTAGACACGTGACAAAAAATTGTATGTGGTTTAGTGAGTTACAAGTTTTTGGATATTTGTCTAGTCCATCATTTTTTAAATCAAACATTGGGCAAATATTTTGGTGCTGTCCAGTCCCTTATTTTTTTAGCGAATCAAACACAACCTACAACTTAAATGAAGTCATAATAAGGTGTAGAGAGAAAAAATAGAAAATAAATAAATAAAATTAAACAAAATATAGGTATAATGTATAAATTTCGTATTTAAAATTAATTTTATAAAAAATTAAAATGTTTTTTCTTCTAAAATCAATTTTATTTACTATAAGAATAATTCTGAGGAAAAAAAATTGTTGCCAAACGGTATTAAAAAATTTTGTCACTTACGGGACTTTAGCTTAGTAAATAAACTTCAGTAGATGATTAAAAGAATGTTTGGTTGTGTGAAAGAAAGATAAAAAAATTAAGAAGAAATATTTGAAAATGATAATTTAGAGATATTTAAAAAATGGAGAAGTACAAGAAGGTTAAAAAGTGCAGAAAGTAAATGTCCAAAAAAAGGCTAAAGCCCATGTAATTCAGGTACAGAGCCAACCCGAGAGGGCTTAGAAAAATATTGGGCAATTGTTATTTTCACTCACTGTTTTTGCTAATACACGCCCCTTCCAAAATTGTTTTCCCAAAATACTCTGATTCCGGAAAAGAGGCCGGAAACTATTTATACACTCCCATCTTTCCAGAACCTAATTTCCGGAAGACTATTCTTAGGTTCATAGGCTTGCTTGAATTGGACCTTGTTCAATTTGTTTTTCATTTCTCATTTATTCACTTGTGATAGGAATTTCTTATGCTCATTAACTTATGATTTTTGGTTATTTGGTGCGTGAATTTTTTGTTCATCTTCAAGACCTCATTTTTTTTTTTTTTGCTTATTCTATTCCCCGCCCCCAAATGCTCGAAGCTATTGTCATAATGGCGCTGGAAGGAAACTAGACAGCAGGGAGCATGAATCAATTGTGTGTTTTGGTATTATATGGAAATAAAACTCATACAGGGGGAAGGTTGTTTGTTATGTGTCGAGCAATAGTGTTTAATAGTGATGGGATCCTTTTATATATGATGCAAAACATGCTGATGTTGTTAGTAAAATTTAATCCAGATTGCAAATTTTACACTGTCATCATTATTTGCTTAGCCATTAAGAGATTGGAAGGCGACTATATTAATTACAGAGCATGTTTTCTGGTTTCACTGCACCATTTACTTCAATACTAAGTCCACCATCTAATTGCACCGGACAAACATTTTTTCACCGCCTAATTCATCTATAGCTGCACCGCTTAAGAAAGTTGCACCACCTTGACAAATTTGGCTGCACTTGTCAATTGTGAAAGTTGCATGGCAGCACCGCATTTTACATAGTGGTTAAGCTTTAATATTTTATTAATTACTTTGTTATTAAGCCTTTCAATTTTGCTGTTTTGTTTTGCCTATAAAAGGCAACTCATGTATCATTTGCAATCTATGAATTCAAGAGAATCTGTGAATGAAATATTAAGTGAATTCAAATTCTCTTCCTGCATAAAGGGTGCGTGGGGTGTGTGCTAAAATTCTTCTCTCTCTCCTCAAGTTTTCGCTGCGTGTATTTGTGAGTTTAGTTTAGTGGGTTTAACGTTTTTGTTTTTCTTATAGGCGGTTTAATGTGTTTGTGAGTTTAGTTTAGTGGGTTTAATTTTGTTATCCCACTGTTAACATATGTTACTTTGCACCTTTTAGCAGAAGTGCAGTGCCAGTATTGGGGTGCATTTTGTGATATGCTTGTTCAGTTGGAATTATTCTTGATCACTATACAATTTGGATCAAGTTGTTTTTATTCGTATTTTGAGATCCTTGTTTTTTCAATTTATAATTTACTTTTTGCTTATCATAGCATGGTGTCTATCTGCAGAAGCTATATGCTAAATAAACAAAAATCTACTGGACCAAAAACTTGGCAAAAATCTCAAATTTCTGGAGCAACGGTTACTCTTTGAAACATTTGTGGCAATTGTGGGCGAACAAACCCTTACTCTCTCTCTCTCTATTTTTTTTTCTCTAATGCTAACGAACTTCATAAATCACAGGTTCAGCACTCAACTTTCATGAACAAATTTCAGCCCAAGTTCCAAAACTCAGGTGGTGGCTCATCATCATTCAATAGTCAATACTATAAATTTTAATTGTCATTTGAAAAATAATATTTTTAGCAATTATTCTCATTCTCATTCAATGACGTAACTTTTTTAATCTTTTACATGAGTATTAATTTTATTTTGTATTAATTTTTTATTCTTTCCAAATATTATTTTTTTACAATAATACTGCAAATTTAATTTACCATTCTTGAGTAAGGGAGTATTTTTAGAAATTATCCTTATTCTCATTAAATTATGTAAATTCTCTTATACTGGTATTTGTTAATTTTCATTCCTTTCAAATTCTATTTTTTATTTACATTTTAAATCTTGTTACACTGTATCAAATCAGTCACAAATATTTATCAACAATTCGATCGAATAATATTGAATTCAATTTTTTTTAATTAAGGTCTTGAATTTGACTAACGTGAATCATGAAAAAAATATGATTATGATACTGAACTCGATTTGAAAAAAAAATATGGTTATGTATTGAACTCGATTTTTTTAAAATAAAATCTTGAATTTAAGTCACGTAAATGATAGAAAAAAATATGATTATGATACTGAATTATTTTTTTAAATAAGACGAATAAATTCGAGAAACTTGGATTATCAAGTGAATCATATGATAAAAAAATATGAAAATAAGGTCCTATGGTCCTGGTTGGAAGAGGACCATCCAGGTTTCATTTGTAGAGATGCTCTGCATTGAGAATGCATCGCCATTTATCTGGCATAGCTTCGTACATGTCTTGCTAGCTTGCTCACATCACTTCGAGGATACTCTTCACTACTTGCTTGTTGCTTGATTGTTCACATGCTAGAGAGATTTGGCTCCAAATGGGTTTCCTTGCTCGGGATAATTTCCGGGTGACTAATGCATTTATGTGGATTTAAAGTTAGTTGCGATCTAATTGGGGAAATTGTTGGTCACGAATGGTTATATTAGTTACTTAATTGAGATTTGTTTCCTTTTTATCTAATTATTTTCAAGACATAATGTTTTAATTCTAACAACAAACATATTTTAGTCTCATTGACACTAACTTGATCGAAATGCAATTAAAAAAGAAATGTAACTAAAAAATGCATTGCCTGTGAACATGCTACCTCTTGTATCAGGTTCTCTCATATATATAATATGTTTTGCCTACCAAAACAAAAAAAAAAATCAAATTAATTTACAACCATAGAAAATTCTAGGTATTACAGCGTCAGTGTTTAAAGGCTTCCTCTCGAAACTGAAGAAACAAAATCCAAACCTGTGAAAAACATCAAATGAAAGTAATAATGATCAAAGTTAAAAAAAAAAAAAAAAAAAAAAAAAAAAAAAAAAAAAAAAAAAAAAAAAAAAAAAAAAAAAAAAAAAAAAAAAAAAAAAAAAAAAAAAAAAAAAAAAAAAAAAAAAAAAAAAAAAAAAAAAAAAAAAAAAAAAAAAAAAAAAAAAAAAAAAAAAAAAAAAAAAAAAGTGCCACAAGAATGAAAGTGAGAGAGAGAAATGAGAAGGAAACAACGGTTCAGAGGAAGGAGATGAAATGGTCAAAGGAAAAAAGGATCGAAGGAACGAGAGGGAAAAACATTTATGCAACAGTGTGTTTTTAGCGTCCAATATGCATGATAACATGGGTGAAACAATTAATTTAGTAATAGATTTTTTTAACTATTTTATTGGTTCAAAATTATTCCGTTCAAAATAATATAAATCTTTATTGGATATCTTGACATATATAATGAATATTATTTTCAGATCATGATTTATTTTTATTTTATACTCAAGACCAATGGAAATAAGTGATAATAGATTGTAATTACGAGAAGATAATGACAACAATATAGTGGTGAAAGAAAAAAAAGAAACATGAAAATAAAAAGTTAAGAAATATAAAAAGATTATATATAATTATAATTTAATCCTATATGTGTCACATATCCTTAATTTAATCCTTTTACATAACTATTTACTAAAATTGTTTGAAAGGTCCTCTTGCTTGTATTTTTATATATGGACCAGTTAAATAAGAAAAAAATAAATTACTTTTTAATAGATATTTAAAACAAAAAGATGATATTTTTGGTATTAAAAATATATGAAACAAATTAAGAATAAAAACTTCATAACATTTGAACTCAGGAAATTTATTATTATTTTTATCTTTAAAAATAAAAACAAATATAAGATAATTAATAATAACTCACTTCATTTTTAACCAACTTAATTAGACTCGTTTAGTAGTTCTTTTGTATAACCACGATCCTGAAATTTAAACTTAAATCTCACACAAATCATCCAAATCTCTACCTAAGTCACACTATATCAAAATTTAAACTTAAATTAGGGTTTCCACAAATGAAATATTGAGACATGATAATTAATAAAACAGGTACTAGAACAAAATTATTTTCGCATTCTCCTCGTGCAAAATGGAAATGGACAACAACGCGTTACATCTGCCAGTGATGTTAAATAAATTCCCAAAATAGGATCTGCTACCAATTGCTGCATACAACCGTCAATTATTGAACTTCACACTTCACTGTTCGCAAGTCGCTGGAAAAATCCAAAACAACAGTGTCACTGTGTCAGTGAGGTCACCACTTCAATCACCGCCCCAATACCACACGCTAGATATTTTTTTATTTATTTTAATTTTAATAACACCAAACCCAACGCCACAGATCCTTTTACGTTTACGTTCATAAACCAAATCATAATTCCCTGACCGGTGGACCCAACAGACAAAACTAATTAAGCACCGAAACGCGACTCTTCCAATCTCGCAACGCAAGCGACAACACTCGTCACAGCTCAGCACAGCACATCACAGCACAGCACAGCAAAATCAAAACTCCCCTGTGGGGCATTTTTACAAACACCTTCTGCCTACAAATATAAGTGATTTCAGTTTTCAAGTACTCGTAGTGGTTGGGTTTGATTGAGTGTGAGGATGAGTTTCAGGGAAGAGAGTGGCGATGCGAGGGATCTTCAGAAACCGTTCCTCCACACGGGGAGTTGGTACAAGATGGGTTCCAGGCAGTCCAGCATCATGGGATCCTCCACTCAGGTCATCCGCGACGGCGCCGTCTCCGTCCTCTTCTGCGTCCTCATCGTCGCATTGGGTCCCATCCAATTCGGCTTCACGGTACCAAAACACACACCAACAAGATGCAACAATAGTCATTCAGATTTTTTATCTGATGTTTAGAATTAGTTATGCGTATACTTCATTTTATCACAATCATCAGATTTATTAGTGTACTTTATCTTGCAAAAGACATTTTCTCTTGAGTTCAAAGGAGGTAGCTAATTTTCTAGCTTAATTAGTGATCTTGAGTTCGAGCCTGATATGCAACTGCTGTTAAATACTTGAAAGAAACTTTGTGGCTGCCTCTAGTGTATCTACCAAAAAAGGGAGCAGGATAATATCTGAGAATATAGATTTAATCGAGCACAAATCGTGTGTGTTTCATGTAGTCCACATCATCTATTGGATAAGATTTTTTGTTGATGTTTGTTATTATTAGTAAAGACTTGGGTTAAAGGTTAAAGGTGTTGTTGATGTTGATGTTTGTTATTATTGGTAAAGGAGTTGGATTAAAAAAAAGTGTTTTATGATTAGTTTTTAATTATTTTGATTTTTTTTTTTTTGGCGCAGTGTGGGTATTCTTCTCCAACCCAAGGGGCTATAATTCGTGATCTAAACCTCTCTATTTCGGAGGTCTTGCTGTATATAAAAAAAATTATCTGGTTTGTTGTTTTTTGTTGTTTAATGTTTTGGTGCTTAGTATGTTGAGTTCGCTGCAGTTTTCTTTCTTTGGATCTTTGTCTAACGTGGGAGCGATGGTAGGAGCTATAGCTAGTGGTCAGATTGCTGAATACATCGGGCGCAAAGGGGTATTTTATTGATTTATTTATTTGTAGTGTATGTTTTGAAGACAATCTATGAATGTGAAGAGTGATTGGTGATTTTTGGCGTGGTTTTTGAATGTTGCAGTCCTTGATGATTGCTGCGATTCCCAATATAATAGGGTGGCTTGCTATTTCTTTTGCCAAAGTAAGCATGAGTGGTTTGGTTTCGATACTGTGGCTGGCTCCTTCTATATGTGTAAATCATTGCTTGTTGTTGCTTTTATAGGATTCCTCGTTTTTGTATATGGGGAGGTTGTTGGAAGGTTTTGGCGTTGGGATTATCTCTTATGTGGTAAACTTGATCACCTTAATCATTTTAATTGCTTGGAGTTATTGGTAAGAATGCTGAGTGAAAGTGGTCTGTGCACTGGCTCTTTTGTTCTGTTTAGGTGCCTGTTTATATAGCTGAGATTGCACCTCAACACTTGAGAGGTGGCCTTGGATCAGTGAACCAGGTTGAAATCTTATTGTTGCTTCTTGATGAGAGTCTTGCTTTTTTTATTTTTTTATTTTTTTATTTTTGTTGTATTTGAAGTTTATTATTCATTAGTTTTGTAATTTTTCTGGCTCAGCTCTCTGTTACTATTGGCATTATGCTGGCTTATCTCTTGGGCCTTTTTGTCAACTGGAGAGTGCTTGCAATTCTAGGTAAATTTCTAGTTATTTAGTTAGTTTCATTAAGTTTGTACAGAAAGGAACAAAAGGAATATGTGTGTGTGCAGGGGAGGAGCCATGTTTATAAAATAAAATTTGGTTGACCATGATATACAGGAGTGAATTTGATTGCTGATGGAAAGCACGAATATGACCCGGGGTTTTGAAGAAAAATGCCACAGCCACACAACTATAATACAACTTATAAAATTAGCATAAAGTACAATTTTAAATCAAATGAGGGAATCTGAGTTAAAAAGTGAGCATGAGTTATTGCTGACATAATAAAATGCTATAATTTATCTAATTTCTTGTGATATTCCTATTTACATTAGTGTAATATTTTTAAATAAAAGTAAACAAATTATAACATGCAGTTCAACGTATTCTAACTGTCAGACATGTCCAACATGGTATGGAACGGACATAATGTTCTTAAAAACCTACGGAAAGTTTAATAGATAATGGTTTGATATTTTAAAACAATAATGCGTAGAGCATATCATTACTCTGCTTCTACAACCTAAATAATAACAACAAATATCTTATGTTCTGCTGCAGGAATTTTGCCCTGTACAGTATTAATACCTGGATTATTTTTCATTCCTGAATCCCCCAGATGGTTGGTATGGATATGTTTTGCATTATATTGATCAAGTTTTGTACTTTTCATCTTTGTCAAAATACTTGTTCCTTTCAGAAAAAGGATGGTAACTCATTATAATCTTGTAATTATCTTTCTGCTTCTCTTTCATTTCATTTTATTTTATTTTCCTGGGTTGGTGGGGAATCGGGGAAGTGTAGGCTAAGATGGGGATGACAGATGAGTTTGAGACTTCTTTGCAAGTGTTACGAGGATTTGACACAGATATATCTGTTGAAGTATATGAAATTAAGGTATTTTCTTGGCTCATCATAAGTGGCTAAAATTTTCCACCCAAATGCATGACAGTATGCATATATGCGGTGCAGTTAAGAGTTTAGCTTTAGAATATGTATTTCAGAAACATTCACTACTAACCATTTTACTTTTCTAGAGATCTGTGGCTTCAACAGGAAAAAGAGCTGCAATTCGATTTGCAGATCTCAAGAGGAAAAGATATTGGTTCCCCTTAATGGTATAATATGACACTATAAGTTTTGATTTTGTAAACCCTCTCTTTCCAAGCACGACTTATTGTCATTTATCCAAAAGGTCAAGCATTATTTGCTAACTGAGGCCTGCAGGTTGGTATTGGATTACTTGTTCTTCAGCAATTATCTGGTATCAATGGAGTTTTGTTCTATTCAACTACCATCTTTGCAAATGCAGGTGTAGATCTACCTATCAGCTGTTAAACTAATTTTCATTATGGTTGATAATTTTATTATTATTTTTTGGTTTAGGGGGTGGGGACGTGGGAAAGTGAGACCGAGGAGGGTGATTGGTGTTAAGTCATCTGTAGGGTGAAGAGAGTTTCAAAACCTTAAATACTCAAAATTTCTGTGCATGAAGTATATAAGTATACATTGAAAATTGTACCTGAATGACATTAAACCACTTCATTAGTTCATTTTAATGACTCATAAATTTTTTGTCCTAATGACGTGTTCTACTGAAAGGAATGTAAAGATTTCTAATTCTGATTCACTTTTTTTTTTTGTTTTAATTTTCGTTTCAGCACTTGTTTTTTTACTTATTAGAAAATTTAATTGTTAATTTATTAGATTTCATTAGCGGGGGGGATTCGAATCCACGACGTATCCCTCCATCCCTTCACCCTTTACCACCAGGCCAACCTTAAATGTAAAGATGGCTAATTATGTATTGTAACAGGAATTTCATCCAGCGAAGCTGCTACAGTTGGACTTGGAGCCATTCAGGTTTGCATAACAAAGCCTAGACTACGTATCATGTTTCATGTGAATATAATGAATAGTGAATTCAGTTCAAGTAATCAGCTTTCTTTTTCAGGTCATAGCAACTGGAATTTCCACGTGGTTGGTGGACAAAAGTGGCCGGAGGCTGCTTCTAATGGTAAGTATGAAACAAAATTCATTCATTCATAATAACCATTTTCTAATATCTATTATACTAAAGATGGTTATAAAGTTCAATAAAATTTGAGATCTGTTATCACTTTTTTTTTTTTTTGATTGGCAATCTGTTATCACTTTTGCAGATATCTTCATCTGTAATGACAGTTAGCCTTCTCATTGTTTCAATAGCATTTTATCTGGAGGTTGGTAATAGTAATGGTAATAGTTTAATTCAATTTCAGAAGATTATCTATGCTTTTAACTAGTTTATTTGATTGATAGCAGGGGGTTGTATCTGAGGATTCACATCTATTCAGCATTTTGGGAACAGTTTCTGTTGTTGGACTCGTGGTATGTTACTTGGGCTTGTTTGGGATTTCTTCTTCGTGCAGTTTGCAATTTAAGATTTCTAGCACTCATCCGTTTGATCAACGATTTTTGTAGGTTATGGTGATTGGGTTTTCTCTAGGTCTGGGACCCATCCCTTGGCTTATAATGTCTGAGGTATGAAATACTTCTTAGCATGCAAAACATCTGAAGGATCTAGTAATTGTTGCATTGTTTACTATCTAGTTAATGCCTACAGGTTCCCTCATTTTATTTTATTTTTGGTTCTGAAGTCACCATGCCACTTTTGGATATTGAATAATGGTTGTGGAACTTGAGTTGTGGATAACATCAAAGAATCCACTTTATCCCATAAAATCATAAGTAGAAGAAACTATTGATTGCTTTGCCTTCCCCATGAAAAAATAATTGATTATTTCTTACCATGAATCTGATCCAAACACACTATTGATTGTGTTCATTGAATATGTGGGTAATTTCTAACTTGTTTAATAATGCTTTTCAGATACTTCCAGTGAATATAAAGGGCCTTGCTGGCAGCATAGCGACAATGGGAAATTGGCTGATTTCGTGGGGGATCACGATGACTGCTAACTTACTTTTGAATTGGAACAGTGGAGGTGAGCGTGTGTATAGTTCATGTCTTGTATCCTTGTCAATATAATGCTGACTTGTCTGTCTACAGGGACATTTACAATCTACACAGTGGTAGCTGCCTTTACTATTGCTTTTATAGCATTATGGGTTCCTGAGACCAAGGGAAGAACATTGGAAGAAATTCAGTTTTCCTTCAGATAGATATGTTTTGGGAGAGCACACATGTAGTCTACCATGTTTAAATTTAAATGAGTCCACCAATATCATGTATTTTTGTAGTCCTTTGTATTTTTATCGTGTATCAAATTTTCTTTAACAAATGAAAGGGAGAAAAATCAGTGCATCGTGTTTTTCACTATACAAGCTATTGGAACAAAAAAAAAAATGATTGACAGAAAAAGAACAAAAACTTCTAGTCATAGTGTAGCTGTTTAAATTGAGTTTATTTCCATTACGAATTGTATTCTGCCATGGCATAGGGAAGAAGGAAACTTCTAGAGACATCTATTGTACACATGGGGTCACCAAGTGAACCAGTGACTTGGTTACTCCCCTTGATGACTTGAATTATTTCATAATATTCTGGTTGCTTTCCTAGTTTTGGCTTGGGTAATCAAATTAAGATAAAAATGATTATGGTGTTCAACAATAACAGCATCAACCAGAAGTATGGTCATTTCGGGCTATTTTTTACCTATGTTATTATGGAACAATGGTGTGGAAATGTAGAGGCGCAAACCATAGGATTCAGGTTGGATAAATTTTGATTAATCCAAATGGAGTTAAATCATAAATGATTAAAGAATAAGATTCCCTCGAAGCTTATATTTTATATGTAAAATTCAAACCAGTTGAAACATTTTTTTTTAATTATAAAATGTTCATTTTTATTCATTTTTATTTAAAAATCATATGAAAATAATAAAACCAAATTTTGAGGGACCAATGATGTTACTATTAATAATTAATTATGATTAGTGTTGTTGTTATACATTTTTTTTAAAAGAATGCTGTTATTAATAATAATTAATTTTGATGAAGAAAAATTAGATCAGATTGAAAACATTATTTTCTATTTTTTTCGTTTAAATTTGTGACCAGTTTTAATCCTTAGATTTTAATATTTATATTATGGTATCAAAGAAAAATGTTGAATAGAAGATGCAAGGCTCGCACTTAATTGTCATTGTTAATTAATTTTCTTAATCTTACATATATGCAGGTTGCAATGACTGGGATTGCTACTTCGTTGGTCGACAGAAGTGGAAGAAGGATGCTTCTAATAGTGAGTATTAAGAGAATTTAGCTTCTCAACAATTAATATCCACCATGCATCACCTACTTTATCTCTGAAAAAAATTGAAAAAGTTTAATTATTATTAATTCTTTTGCAGCTATCCTCCTCTATAATGACACTTAGCCTCCTCCTTGAAGCCACCACATTTTATTTGGAGGTTGGCAATAGTAATTATTAATTAATCACTAACATTTGAAGGTGATCTAATCGACATTATCAACTTAATTAATAATGACGTTGTTTTATTGAATCCAGGGTGTGGTAACAAATGATTCTAACGTTCATATGAAATATTGGCAATGCTCTCTGTTATGGGACTTTTGGTATGATTTTATTTATTCGGCAATTTTTTTTTTTTGTGCGGAGTACTTTGTCAATTTGATTAAGTGTTTCTTTTCAGGCTTTGGTCATTGGATTTTCTCTAGGCATTGGACCAATCCCCTGGATTATAATGTCCGAGGTATGTAGAGAGAATTATATTTCAGCTTATAGAATTTAAATATGGTCTTAGATCCTGTCTTTGTACTAATGATCAATCATATACTAGCTAAAAGAATATAAAAAAATCCTTTTAAACATGGCTCATTAGACAAAAATTATTATATGGTACACACCACCGGTCAATCATTACATGATACATAATCATATTTTTTTTAATTAACCAAAAAAAAAGTTGATAACTATCAATGTTAATTAGTTGGAATCAGTGACAAATCCAAGACTTTGAGCCAGAAAATAATTTATTTTAGAAAATAATAAATAATAATTATACTAAATTTGAAGTTTGATATCTTTTTAATTATTGAACCACAATTATGGTGTCTTATTTTTTTTCAATTTTGGTTTAACTAATACTTAATTTTAGATACATTATTTATTATTTTATATTTATTTAATTATTTTGTATGACACCTTAAATCAATATGTTAATTTCAAATTTTCACTTGAATAAAATAAAAGAAATAAAATATATGTAAAATTAAATGTTAAACCAATTTTGCGATTTTCCTAAAATTAAGATCAAAATTGTGGAAAAAATAGAAGGCCAAAATTAAATATAAAAAATTAGAGGCGAATCAAAATTACAATTTAACTTAATAGTTAATTATTATTTTCATATATATATATATATATATATGAAGACATAATATTAAAAAGTGAGCTAGCTAAAAAAGAAATAAATTGTGCGGCTGAATAAAACATAAAAATACCTAATGGTCTGAAATGGAAATCAAATATAAGAAAAAAAATAGTTAATATAAAAGATAAAATTTGATAAAAATTGAAAGAAGCAAAATATAATAACTATAGATACATATATTAGTATTTCCTTACAATCCTTAATATTGAATATGAATCGGCCACTAGTTGGAACCACATGGTCTCATAATAATTTCTCATCATTAAGGATCTAGTAGCAGCAACATTCTTTATAATTAGCATTAACATTTGTCCTTTTTTTATCTTTCATTTTAAAGTTTACAATAATATTAATTATTATTTTATCATCAACTGTATCCTATTATCTTTCATTTTAACTATCATCATTAAGGATCATTGTTTCATTTTTATAGAACTTCATGAGCAACTTCATGTACTTAAGTAACTTTAGAACTTCAAAATAAGTATTTAAGCAACAAGTAGTAGTTCAACTGCATGTCCATTAAATATAAACTGAGCAGTAACTGCTAATGATCATGTATATTTGTTCAGATACATCCACCAAATATTAAAGGCCTTGCTGGCAGTGCAGCTACCTTTTTGAATTCGTTCACTGCATCTGTAATCACCATGACTGCAAATTTGCTCTTACATTGGAGCAGTTCAGGTCCTCTTTTCTTCTGTCTTATTTTATTCGATTTCGTGAATGCATGCATGCATAGTACTTGATAGCCTGCTACTTAATTATCAGTGTAAGGCTAAGTAATTTATGGTTATTGTGAACAGGAACATTCACAGTTTACGCCATTTTTTCCGCCTTCATCGTTGCTTTTTCGATACTTTGGGTTCCCGAGACCAAGGACAGAACACTGGAAGAAATTCAGGCATCCTTTTATTAGATAAACTTAATTATATTGGATTATTATGCTGATTATATTATTTAAGCTAGCATGAAGTTTTTTTTTTTTTTTTTTGAAAGGCAAGCTAGCATGAAGTAGGTTAACTTCTTCGATCGACGGATACACATCCATCTTCGTTTCCTTGTTAATGTATTTTTAAAATCTTACCAAGATTGGGATAGATAATTATGTAAGAGTAATGTTTAATTTGTGCAGATATTGCTAATGAGGAGAAATGCTAATTAACATTTTTTTTATTGAGTGAAGTTTATGTCAGTCTTGCTAAACATGTATAGTGTGCTTGGAAGCGTGTTCACTATATATATATATATATATATATATATATATATATATATATATATATATATCTTCTTTATTGCTGATCATGTTATAGAAAACTAAAATATTTCTCAAAATAAATCATTCAAAATATATTTCTCCTCTTATGTCGGAAATCATTGCTGGATAATGGTTTTACCAGTACACCTCTTTTGAAATGTGTTGAAATATTTGTATTACAATTGTAGTCATTGAACTTTATTAAATTCTTAATTTGGTCTTGAACTTATTTTCTTTTCAATTAGGTACCTAAATTGATACATTTCTTTTTAATCAGCTCTTTGCATTAGGGACCTATTTAAAGAAAACAAATAGAAAACTAAGGACGTACCTAATTGAAAAGAAAAAAAAAATCAAGGATTTAATTATAAATTATCAAATAGTTTGGGACCTGTGGATTGATTTAACTTAGAAAAAATTGTTATATTTAATTTATTTTCAATAAAAAAAATATTATATTGAATTATTAAAAAAAGTTGTGAATTAATTTGTTCCAGTTCAGAAGAGTCTTTAACTAATTAATAATATTTCAAAATTTTAAGAATTTTCTCAAAATTAAAAAAAAATGAAAAGTAAGGGAAGGAACGAACAGCAAAATTATTATACGAAATTAGTCTAACTGTTAATTAGAAAATACTACAATATAATTAATGGATATCAGAGACAATATATATATATATATATATATATATATATATATCTCTTTATATCTCCTCCATATCTTAGGCCAAAGGGCAATCAAGAACAGATTATTTTTTGGGTTCATTTGAGTCGAAGAAGGAAGCAATAATGTGCTTGAGGCATCTATTGTAGACACAGGGTCGCTCCAGGTGAACCAAGTGACCAGCTTTCTTTATGCCTTCAAACGTTGCGCCATTCCCTAGTTGCCTGCAGTCATTTATCAATATGCTCAGACGTCTGCTCATTACTATCTACAAAATATTATATTGGATATATAAAAGTATGGTCATTGAGTACTATATCAGATCTGTATGATCACTTTTTTAATTTACAAAAATATTTTTTACAATCAAATTTGCTTATATATAGAAATTGTCTAAAATCAGGGATACGTCTTAAAAATTAACACATGAGTGATTTTTTTTTTTTTTGTTTTTCTTGTCTATCATGTATGCATGACAGTACTATAGCTCAAATAGAAGTTATTTAATGCGTCCTTACATCTCCACGCATGCATGTATGAGTGTATCACCCACATGAAAAGCTATTTACTACAACCATACACTTCAAGAGATTTATAATTTCATTAATAAATATTTAAATATCTTTAATCAATATTAAATATTGTAATAGAATAGTTGTAAATCATTAATAAATAAAATTTTATTGATTACAAAGAAATTTGGAATTATATATATACACACACACAGCATTGTAATGGTTACTAATAAAAGTAGTTTTGCTATCGATCATATACATGGTGTTTTCTTTTTTGGTAGGTTTAGAGCCTTACTCTTTCATACTTTGGGCAAGCTCCAGTTTGAAAATTCGATCATTCTCTCCCCATAAAAGATGTATTCTCTGCAAGTAGCATAAAGGTTATGGTATGAAATGCACATCAGAACGTATGAATTTAGCACTTAATTAGAGCTGTGCAAATTATTAATAACCTGTGGAAATTTTGGGATTGTGACATCTCTGTTGGTAATTACTAGGCCCTCCAATAGCTCGCTTCGCTCCTTCCTATTCGTGAACATCACCTGTAAATAATTCCCCATGGCAAACCATCGTAAGCAAAATTACTTCAGAAGTTACCCTTCAAATTAATGTAGCTATTTTACTTTCTAACTTGTATGTTTTAGTCACAGAAAAAGTTTGAATAATTAAAAGAAAAGAAAAGCTGCATTTCTACTTCATAATTTATGACTGATTTAACTTTATTAGAAACTAAAGTTTGCAATGTTTATTTGTTTAAATAGTGAGTAAGGTTTTAAATTACAGCTTAAATATATTTTTATTCTACTAAATACTCATTTTTTTCTTAATAAATTTTTGTTGCATTGAGTTTCTAATAAAACAATAATTTTATTTTTGATCATTAATATTTTATTTCGATCTATGATAAAATAGATAATTTCGTGTTTCCTTTTCTAATAAATTAACAAATTTACAAATAAATATTTTATCAGAAAATAAACACAAAATTAATTAATTTATTAAAAATTCAATGCAACAAAAATTTATTAAAAATAAATAAATAATTAAATATATTTATTAGGAATCAAAATATATTTAAACCTTAAATTACAGTTATGAAATAATAATAAAATCTTAATATTGTGAAAAATTGTAAATCATAATACTCATACTAATATAAATTTAAAAATCCAAAAAAAATAAAAAATCTTAATTCAAACCTTGACAAAAAGTATAGGGCAAAGTAATTAAGATGGATATGATTGAGAACAGCTGGGGGGATTTTAAATCAACCGCAATTGCAATGGGACCGAGAAAATTAAACCTTGCCAGAAAACATGGGGCAAAGTAATTAAGATGGATTGATATATACCAACATTCATTCCGATCAAGCAACATTCAACTTACTCTGTGGGAGATGTGACTGGTTAAGCACCTATAAATCGGGTAAAGTTGCAGTTGCAGGACTACTTAATTAGAATCTATGTATGTACGAAACTCCAAAAAATATTATCCACGTCAAACTAGTAAATAGACTAGTTTAATGACCATCAAAATCCTTTTCTTCAAACTTATGATGTTATTGCTTGTTAGGTGAAGGTAGTTGAACTAAGCCACAGTCTGCGTTTCCTCTTTGTCTCCACACAATCATGCATGGTCCACCTTTTGTTGTTTACATTTCCTTAATGTTATTTACTTTGTCAAAAGAATTATCGGCCCCCTTCCCTTTAAAATAAAGAAAACATTTTATCGTATTTTAATAATGTATAGTATAATCATAACACGTTCGTTCATAAAATATATTTTTAATTTCACTAAGATATGGTTAAATATATTTAATTTTTCATTTAATTTTTTTATTAATTTTTAGTTCTCGTAAATTTTAAAGTTTTTACAAGGTCATTATCATCAATATATTGATTGATGACATCAAATATTATCTTAAAATAATACTAGTTTTTATGGGAATACATCTTAAAACAATATAGTTGACGTGACATAATTAAATACATATCTCATCATTCCTAGGTGTAGCTAGTAACGATTACTTATAAGACCAAAAATATATATAATTAAACTTCAAATTTACAATTTATCTTTTTCACTAACATGTGGAGAGAAGATTCAAATATACTAAAACCTTATCAATTCTAACGCACTTAAATTAACAATAACAAAATAATAGACAAAAATGCACGAGACAAATCAAACAAAGTATAAAAAAAAGTATATAAGGAATTAGCAAGAAATTAAGGAATGGGTGTACAATATCCATCTCCTAAATCGAAAGCGATAATTGTGCTTAATGTAAGACCTAACTAATAGTTAATGTGCACATCATCGCATATATATATTCGCATGCATGTCACAATGCATGTCTCGGTCATGTGAATTCAAACACCTCTACCAAAATTAACAATCAAATAATTAAATAGTAATAATAAAGGAAGAAGAATCGAAGCAAGGGTACGTGACAAACATACCTCAAGATAATCCTTGTGCAAACGATTGGGGAACCATAGTTTTTTGTGAGCAGCGATGGACAAGAGTGCTTTCAAACCCTTAACAGAAGTAGGCAACAAGAGCTCGGAGGAAGAAGAGACCCCAAGCTCTTGCAGCGAGGCGGCGCTGAGGGACTCCGACATGGCCAAAATGGAACCCGAGATGACTAACCCTTTAACCATTTCAGGGTACATCTCTGCCACCTTAAACGCCACCATCCCCCCATAACTAAACCCTACCACCACGAACTCCTCCACCCCGAGCTTCCTCAATGCCGCTACCAAACACTCCGCTTGGAGCCTCGGCGACCGGTCGGCTTTATCGGTCGTCGAGCCTCCAAAGAAAAGAAGATCAGGAACATAAACAGCGTACTTTTTTGTAAGTGCGCCTACTTGGAACTGCCACGTCACGATCCCCTCAGCCGCGAAGCCGTGCACCAGAATCACCGCGGGCTTGCTGGGCTTCCCGGTGATTCTGGGCTTCTCGTCCTTTTTCTTGGGCTTTGTTATGGTCTCGGAAGGGACCCAAAAGCTCATGGTGGTCCCGGGCTCTATCTCCACAGTGTAGGGCCTGATCCCCGCCATCTTCATGAGGCCATGTAGCAATGGCCTCTGTGCTACCACTAGGTTCACCATTCTCTCTCTCTCTCTCTCTCTCTCTATGTGTGTGTGTGTGTGTGATTTCTTCCCGAGAATGGAAGAGGGTTTTATTATATATACGAGGAGGGTTAACTTGGATTAGTGGGATTAGTGAGGTTTGGTGTTGGGTTGTTATCAGTTGCCATACAGAGAGGAAACGTATTTATGGAAGACAAATTTCAATACACTGCCGCAAGTGGCTGGCAGCTAATTGTCGCTCACCAATGCATAGTTTTTTTTTTTTTTTTTTTAAATGCTAAACAGTACGAATATTAATTAAGGAATTAAAAAAATATTTTTATTAAGATATATAAATTATGGTGTTTATGATATTTTTTTACTCTTATGATTTTTACAATAAATACTTTCTTGTTTTAATTTCTTAATATAAGATAGGATCAATGAATACAAATCTCTCTATCAGACCTCAGAACTAATGGATAAGTTGGTTGAGTAGAATATAGTAAAATGAGAGAAAACAAATATTTGAACTGAAATTTTCCTTCCTTTCTCCTCCACAAAATGATCATAATTACATTTTTTTGTTTGCAAAGGACAAAAAATGTTGCTGTAACAATGGTATGCTATGATCCCACACTTAATTGTGGCAGTTAATTGTCGCTCACTAACTGCTTTTTTGGTACGGTCTACCACGGTATCGTGTTCACATTAATGAAATCTAATCAAAGGATTTGTACGGTTTTCTTGCACGCAATCTCGAATATACTTTATATTGTTGGCTTAACATAGCTGTCTTGTTTCTTATATAAAATAAATAAAAAAAAAACATAGCAGTCTTGTAGAACTAATATAGCTAGTCACCACCGCATCGCCTAATATCCTTCAGCGTTTTGCTTTTCGTGGACCCTTTGCCCATCTTTGTTGGTAAGAAATTATTTTGTGGACTTTAAAGCATGCATGTTCTTTATCTTCTAATTTGACTTTGTCACTTTAAAATGGTGATTGGATCTGTTGAATAATTATTAGTCACACACTCACAGTTGTACCTTGGGATTAGATTGCATATGATATAGCGGCCTTCAACTAATTAATGCTAAGATACACCATCCCAATTGAGATTTTCGAATCAAATTGCCAAATGCAGTCTTATTTTCATTAATATGAAACTAGCATTTATTAAAAATGTATCTCACGTTTGGGGCTGGAGGGTAATTAATAAAGGTAGTGATGGATACAATTTGAATTATGGCGTGCATAGAGTGGATATATACAGATGTGGATGAAGTTAATTCTAATGATAATTACAATGCTACCATATATTGTGGAAAATTCCTTACGTACAAACTCAATTTATAGGTCATACACATTATTCTATTTCTAAATCCATTGATATTGCAGGTAATGGTCCAATCTGTACTCTAGTGACCCCTGTTAATCACACTACTAATGCATATATTGACCGTGATATGATAACTGTTGGAAGGTTATAGAATGAGGTAGATGGTCATGATTAAGAAAATAAGCAAAAAGAAATTGAGGTGGAGTCTCCTCCTGACAGATCTGCCAAAGAAAAGGTAGTAATGTACAGATATTTGATTGAGAATGAATCTTTTGGTTTCATAGAGGTTCTCTCTCAAAAGTCCAAAAATAAGAGGATAAGTGATGCAATCCTCAAACCAAGTCAAGAAGAGGAAGGCTTGGAACTACACATGGAAGAACTTCCTTTGGTGATTAAAGGACCAATGACAAGGGCTAGGGCTCAAATACTTCAAGATCATATTCAGTCCAAGATAAATCTCTTGAAAAACCATGAAGAAGGCTATAAAATGATGAATTTGTTTGTTGTAATCGATTACTAATAGCCTGTAATCGATTAAATGCTTGTAAAAGAAGTTAGAATTCTCAAAAACTCTGATGTAATCGATTATTCCGATGTGTAATCGATTACATATGATGGCCAATTCCTGTGAGGCTCTGTGATAATCGATTACTAGGTCTTGTAATCGATTACCAGTCTTAGAGGCTCCTGGAATAATCGATTATTTGGGTAGATAATCGATTATTTTGTTCTTGAGTCAGTTTCCAGGCTGCTATGAACAATGTAATCGATTACCAAGATTAGTAATCGATTATTTGGTTCAAAATAATCGATTACCATTCGAAATAATCGATTATTACAGTTTTTGTTGCAGAGGCGCCATTTTTCAGTTTTAAAACACTTGTTTGGATAGCTTCCCCTGGAAGTTACATTTGTATTTCATTTAGGACGCATTTACATTTCATTAGCTTATATTTTCGTGCTCTATATAAGCTACAACTCAACAGAATGTAGGAACTTTTTGATTGATTGATAATTGAATACACTTTGTGTGTGAAGGTTGAGAGTTTTCTCCCTTGTTCTTAGTTTAGAACTTCTTGTTTCTTATCAATAGCTTCTGAGCTATTGTGGTGATTCTTGCAAGACTTATTGGAATTCCTATTCCATGGTGTCAATCCAAATCCGTTTCTAATCCTTTTCCATTGATCCATTT